>JABCMJ010016085.1:0-33974 GCA_014822125.1 Arbutus unedo
AAGTCCAAAAAGTGTGCTTTTAAGCCACAAAATACACTACATCCCTTCCAAGTTTCAAACCACTTTTAAAGACACTCAAAGGCTTTCCTCTTCTAACACTTTGGCCCCCTCTTTAATAAAATTGAATTCTCTACACTACCACAATGTTATTTCGGAAGAATTATATAAAAATGTGGGTCGCTACATGGAAGCTGGGGCAATACAGGAGGTCCAGTATCCTACCTGGCTTGCCAACACGATGGTCGTGAAGAAGAAGAACGAAAAATTGCACGTTTATGTAGACAACACAAATCTCAACGATGCATGCCCCAATGATTGCTTTCCCATCCCGAGGATAGACTGATTGGTGGATGCCACAGTTGGGCATGCCTGGTTCAGCTTCATGGATGCCTATCGAGGCTATCACCAGATCGCCATGCATGAGCTGGCTAGAGAAAAAAGGACCTTCTTAATGCATGGTCACCAAACTGTTCGGCAAACAAATTGGCGACATGATGGAAGCTTGCGTCGATGACATGGTTGTCAAGAGTAGGCATAAGATCGACCACTTGGCGCAACTTCAAGAAGTCTTTGATATCCTGAAGAAACACAAACTTCGCCTGAACGCCGAAAAATACGCCTTCGGCATTGGCTTAGGAAAATTCTTAGGCTACCTTGTCATGAGAAGGGGCATTGAGGGCGACCCTAACCAGATCAACGCTATCAACAAATTGGAGGCTCCCTACAATATTAAAGGAGTCCATAAGCTAACTGGAATGGTAGTAGCACTGAATAGATTCATTAGCCAGTCGTTTGATAAGTGCCGACCCTTCTTTGAGCTCCTCAAGAAGTGCAGGCGAAGGAGCTTCAATTGGACTCCCTAATGTGACCGAGCATTACAAGATCTCAAGGCTTACTTATCCTCGGCACCATTGCTCACCACACTAAGAGAGAAGGAGTCTCTCTTCATCTATCTGGTTGTTTCTCACCATGCGGTCAGTTCAATCCTTGTGCGTCAAGAAGACCGAACGCACTTCCCCATCTACCATACCAACAAGACTGTAGTTAGTGCTGAGACCAGGTACTTGCCCTTGGAGAAGCTCGCCCTAGCACTTGTGTCGGCCTCCCAAAAACTAACATCATAATTCCAAGCTCATCCCATCATAGCACTGACCAAGCACCCATGGAAAGGCTTGCTGTGCAAGGTCGACCTCTCCAATTGGATCTCAAAATGGGCGGTGGAACTGGACAGCTTCGATATCCAATAGTAGCCGAGGACGGCGATCAAAGGTCAGGTTCTTACTGACTTCATTGTAGAGTTTACACCAAGCACCAACAGCCAACCTCAGAAGCCGAACACATATCCGACTGGCATTTTACCTTAGAAGCTCCTCGACGACAATTTTTGGAAGATGTATCTCCAACAATCATGGCTCAGGGGTAAGAGTCGTTCTGATCTCACCCAATGGAATCCTTCACGAGCATGCCCTCATACTCGACTTTGTCGCCTCTAACAATGAGGCTGAATACGAAGCCCTCCTTGTTGGGGGTTGGTTCGCCAAAATCCTAGGTGCCCTACAAATTGAAGCTTTTAGCGACTCTCAGGTAGTCGTGAACCAACTATCTAGAGAATATGAAGCCCGGGACGACAGGATGTCCCGCTATGTCGACGCAGTTAACAACTCACCCCCTGATTTCAGCATTTTAGCCTCAGCCAGATTGCTCGAGAACATAATGCCCATGCCGAGTCGGCCATAGACATTGGGGGGTAGAGGGCCGTCTTAGTGAACGTCCTTCCAACACCCAGCATTGAAGATCCAGGGTCACCAGCTGAGGTCAATTGCATTTCACAAGGTCCAAGCTGGATGGACCCGATTTTGGCTGGGTCCTGGGCCCAAACTCTAAGGACCAAAAAGAGGCTCACAAAATTATTCATACGGTAGCCCAATTTTGGCTGGGTCCTGGGCCCAAACTCTATCGAAGGGCCTACTCAGCACCTTACCTCTTGTGCGTGCACCTGAATAAGGTGAACGCCATACTACAAGAGTTGCACTCTGGTAGTTGTCGTTATCACTGAGGAGGGCGATCATTGGTACACCAAGCTTTCACTCAGGGCTATTGGTGGCCGAACATGAAGAAGGAGGCCGATCAACTTGTTAAGGAGTGTGACCAGTGTCATCGATTCTCCACTCCTCCATCAGCCAGCCGAACAACTTAACCCCTTATCTAGTCCTTGGTTGTTCGCACAATGAGGGCTAGACATTGTTGAAAAATTCCTAGTGGCGCCTAAAGGATTCAAGTTCCTAATCACGGCTACGGATTACTTCACCAAGTGGGTGGAGGCCGAACCCTTGGTTACAATTGAAGACAGGGACGCAAAAAGGTTCGTCTAGCGAAACATCATCTCGAGGTTCAGCATCCCTTACGACTTTATCTCTGACAACAGCACACAATTCGTGGGCAACCTATTTAAAGACTTTTGCGCCAAACACTGGATCCGGTTCTTCAACTTAACTCCTTCCTACCCTCAGTGCAATGGACAAGCAAAAGCATTGAACAAAATCATCCTCAGTGGCATCAAAAAGCAACTCTTAGCAGCAAAAGGTCGATGGGCTGAAAAGCTCTACACTGTGTTATGGGCCTTCCGCACGACTCCCCGCCGATCAATTGGTCAAACCCCCTTTTCACTAGCCTTCGGCATGGAAGCAGTCATCCCTCTAGAATCCGACCTCCCAACTATGTGGACCTAAGACTTCGAACCGGATGCAACAACTGGTCAATCTCAACTGCTTTGGACCTAGCCGAAGAACAAAGGGATTCTGCCAGGAGTCAAATTGCTGCCTACCAACAAGAATTATCCAAGGGCCACAACAAGAAAGTTTGGTCCCGACCATTGAAACCTAATGACCTAGTTCTTCGAAAAATGGACAGAGCCAAACGAAAAAATAAATTTGGCCCTAATTGGGAGGGTCCCTACTAAGTGATCAAGATTGTCAGAATCGACTCTTACAAACTAGAGGATTTGGACGACACTCCTGTTCTCCGGCCATGGATTGCCCATAACTTGCGGAAGTATTATCACTAGATTTTATGGCCAAGTACTTTCTATCACTTCTATTTCATGTACGGCCAATAGCCTTTTGTTATTTCTATTTTTAGTACGACCTAGGGCCTTATATTATTTCCATTTCATGTATGGCCAAGGGCCTTCTGTTATTCTCAAACATTCCAGTTACTTAAGGCACTTTGTTGTTCCTTCCATTTCTCACCACCTACACGGTGGAATTGCTATGAATTTCTCCAAAGACTACACTCGGGCTCTTCGGTCGTTTCTCTAACCGTTCCTCTTCAGTTACTCCTACGCAGAAAATTTCCACGCTACGTCATGAGTTGGTGGCATAGCCAACCATTACGCTCAATTTGTACAGAAGGCATCATGGTCTGACGGAACCGCCAATCATCGGGTTCGATCGGTTGCTTAACCACACATCGTATAAACCACATTCGGTGTTTCACCAATCCCTCGGCCTCTCAGGTCGCTCTTCTAAACCGTACTCAGTTGTTTACTAACACTCAAAATAACTGCTACAATCGCTCATAGCCACTACCAAACCCCAATCGGTGCTTGACAGTGCTTGGAGGGGGGGGGGGGGGGGGGGGCCCCCCCCCCCCCCCCGCAGGAGGCTACTTACTCAATCAAAAGATTGAAATTGAAAGAAAGATTCAACAATCCATACAACACTGGAAATACGAGAAATGAGGCATTCATTCAAACCAAACCAAAAATTCTGAAAAAATTGAGTTAAACAAAACAATCAGCTCCAGCCGACGATCATTGTTAGAAAAAACAAAACATCATAGTACAGCAGACCATTTGAAATCAAAATATTACAAAGCCCGAGCTCACTCCTAAACGGGTGGATCGGTTGTACCATCGGCAACATTACTAACTTCAACATTCGGTAGTTTGGCCGTGTGCGACAACTCGACTCCATCCCCAAGGGGAGAAAGGACTACACCATCCTCGGCTACGTGGTCAGTGGCAGCTTCTTCAACATGAGGTCGATCGGCATCCCTTTCTTTGTCGGCCTCGGTAGGGGGGTCAGTTGAGGGGCTGGTAGCAGACTTCTTCTTCCGCCTATACCGAGGAATTTCAGTATGCAAGAGAGACTCGGCTAGGATGTACACTTCTTTCAAAGCCCTCATCCAACTAGAGGTAAAAGCTTGTTGCAGCCGATCCGCAAGCTCGGCGTTAATGCCGTCCATTTGCTCCATGTATCGCCACTCGTTGTCATTAAAGCCTTCATCAAATCCCTTGGCATCAGTAGCCGCCACCTCCTTTAAAATCACAGCAACCTTGGCCTCGACATTATTGGTCACCTTTTTTATCCGATCCTCGGCCAGCTTGATAGTCGCCCTGGTCAAGTCCCTCTATTTCTCCGTCTCCTTATGGGCCTTCTTCTCCTCGACCAGCTGGGACCTCAGTGTCTTTTGCGTTGCAACATTTTTGGCCAAGGCATTGTTCATGGCCACAACTTGATGGCAGGTCTGTAGAAAAATCAAAAGGTAAGAGACAAGAGGTGTAAAAGCTCGACGAGGGGAAATAAAATAAACACGCTCGGTAACTGTACCTTGACAACACATTTGGCCATTTTAGAAAAGGCCACTTCAAGATCCTTGGGTAAGCATGCAACATCCTTCAGCAAAATCATGCCCTCAGCCAGTGCAAGCAGCAAACCTTGTCGTCTCCACCGAATCATCAATCGTCAAAGGATGGTCACCAACTTTTAGCACTGAAACAAATCGTTCGGTGAAGGACGAGTTTGGCACTCCACGATCAATAAGCGTCATCGTCGACAATGCTGGAGGGGGTGAAGGTGGACGGGGAGATGGAACAGTTGATTGTGGCTTAGTTGGGAGTTGTTCTTTGGCCTTCGGCTTCTTTTTCGAGTTGACCTCGACACCAGCTCCCTTCGTTTTCTTACTTGAGCCCGACTAGCTCTCACTCGACTCACTAGAGCTGCCCATCAACTTTAGGCTTAGGGCATCCCTTGCTCGCCTCATCACTTCCTCGGCCTCTGCAGAAAAGCCTTTGCCCAAATTAATATCCCTAAAAAGCTTCTAGAGCTCAAGATCACTGATGCCTGACAAAGTAGAACGACTGTAGCCAGGCGAGTAGGTACCTAAGGATACTGAGATCACAGTATCAGGCATCGGTTGGTCCTTCAGCTCACGGATGATCCTTAAGGGTCGACTGTGATGAGAATCGACTGCTGGACTAAGAGCTAAAAGGGCTCGGTAGTCTTCTGAGTGCTCAGGATTGTTTGAGCCTTCAGCACCGACGTCGCTGGCACTACTCAGAGAATCTCCATGCAATCTTAGGACCGACTTGTAAGAACTTATATACCCGAGAAAGATGGTGCACTTCCTATGTCGCCTTTGGATTGTAAACGACCGGTCAATTCAGGCTTGCTGCGCTCTCACCCTCAACAGATCGATCACGCACTTCCCTACAGAAAATGGAGCATCCATTAATAATTGAGCAAAAATAGTTGCAAAAATAAAAGCGTAAAGGCCGACCTTACTAGAGAATCCTATTACACGGGGCATCGGCTGTATGCGAGGCTCGCTGGGGGCGAATTCAAACTCTTCCCTCACCGTGACGAAGTCATTGGCATATTTGTCAGAGTCTGACAAGTTACGAATCAATCTACGCTGTCCCGCTCGATAGGTAAAAAATCTCCTATTCGACATTGTGTTGTGGCCGACATAGTACACAGCAAACAACTCCTCGATCTCAAGGTAAGGTTGTACCTCTCCCTAAGCTCAATTGTCCCCCCATTATTGTTTAGTAAAAATTTATTGTTAATTGGGAGGTAGTCAATCGGAGAGTGTACAAGACCTGTTGAAGAAAGAGGTGGAGGGGAAACCGAACGTCTCCCTCGATGATTGCCACCAGAGGCATGATGATTTGCCATTCATCAACAACAGGGTTATCTCTCGGTCGGACCAGATCATGATGACATTGTCAGGAATGCCATATGTCTGTCGAAAGTCTGCTAAACTATATGGGTCATTGAAGAACCAGGAATACTAACTGGTGCATCATCCTTTGGCAGTCCGATGGAACCACTCGGTCATGGCTCTTCGGAGTGAGATGATAGCACCTGAGCTGAATCCACTTCAGGCTCAGACATCCTATTCAAAAGGGCACGGGTGTTAAAATAAGCTAAGTTTTGACTCTCGGTGCCCCTCGGGGAAAGCTTGGTCGAAATGCTAGGTGGTCGACCGAAACATGAAGCACTCAGCCACACTCCGGGCTTGATGTGACAACCCCAGGCGATGGCAGCGACCCAAAACATGGAAAAAATGCGAGAGATATGCACGAATGACCAAAAAAACTACGAAAGTAACAAAGATATCATACCTAAAAATCAGAAAGGACAAAGTCACGGAAGAAACCAGTTGGATCAAACACAGCAATTGAGAGGCGAAGGAGGAGGAGTTCGAATAAAACTTTGATGGAATGTAAAGAGAGAACGCACGATACATTCTCTATCTGGAAAAAGGGTATATTTATGTCATGGCACAAGTTTCAGAAAACGACATGTAGAAAACGAAGCGTCGTTTTGCCACCTGTTGGATCATGAGACACGTGGCAAGATCTTCGAAGTTTTGCATAGACAATGATCTCTCGGCAATGGTCAGCCTCGGTATTAGGCTCCGACCTTAAGATGATCAATCCCTCTTTTCAATTGGTCGGTTCTGAAACATAGGAATTGAGGGGCTATCGTGGTAGTCCAGAATATACAACAGTGGGCCTCTGGCCCACGATCATCCTCGGCTCATTCGTTTTGGGCCAAGAATGGACTCGGCCCAAAAGCCAGTAGCTCGCCCTCGGCGTACGAGCCAAGGTGTCCTAAATAACCCTCAGCATCATCCTTCGGCAAAGCAATCGAACATTGTAAACCTTGTCTCTCGGTCGCAATGCCCAACGTTCCACGCTAGGCCACGCCATGTGGGGACGTGCTCTCGCGTTTCAAGTGAACGTGTAGGCATGCCTGCCCGATCCGCACGGATGTGGGACATGTGGCAGCACCTCTGTGGTTCTCGGACCACGACGCTACATTCTCGATCAAAGCCTCCGGTAGATAGTTAGGTCTCTACATTATAAATACTCCAAGAGCACCCCTAATATAGGTACACGTGCAGATACTCGCACTATCTCTTACTTTCAAGTTGCTTTTCACTCTTACTAAATGCTAACTTGATCGTCAAAATGCCCCCTAGAGACCCAACCCAGTAGGCACTAACTTAGTGTTAAGTGTTTTGCAGGTTCAGAAGGAAAATTCACTACTTACTCCTGAGAGGTCTAATTTGGATTCCAGACTCCAAAGTATACAACACGTTGCGTGTCCATTAAATTTTAACATGTTTTTAGGTGGGACACGTGAAGGACACTTTGTATCCCCATGAGTGTCCCGTAGTGTCGCCATTGTTTTTCTCTTTAAGAAAATAAAATTTAATGAACACTTCATGTGGGCTTATCATTTTAATCATGATATTAACCTTGTCGCATATGCTCCATTCCCACTCTTGTTGATTTCTTCCTCTGCATCTTTCAGTGTACCTCCATAGTTCATTTTGATGCTTTGTGTTCGCTTTTTCACATCACATATTACTATATGAGTAAATTAACTATTTGGTGAAATTTGAGATTTCATATTTCATATAGGAAGCTTTTCATAAATTTATTGGACAACTAGTTTCAATATTTTGCTCAAGTCGAACGGTAAGACTCTTCTTGCCATTCTTTTGGTACGTGGCGCTCCTTGAAGATATGATAGTGAATGCCTATTTCTACTCCTTTACGCTTTTTGCTCCTTTCTTTTTATTATAGTCACATTTATATTTATACCCATCAGGAGAAGGTCAAATAAAATATTGTGGTGATCATATCGTTGTTTACCTCTCAAGTGCCTTTGTATATACAAGTTTAATTTCGTCAAGAAATATCTTAGACGTGATGAGCCAGACCATAGTGTTATACTTTCATGGAATAAGCCAACCAATCAACCTTTGGAAGGGAGGAGATTGTTGGGAGGGACTGTGTTAACTGTCGTCAACGGCAAGGAGATACAATGTGCATAAGTGGAAATTAAGACGTAGAAATCTACACATTATATTGTAATCGTTCTATTGTCAATTATTTGATTTTTATGTTTTATGGACATTCTGTTGTACATAATTAAATTAAAGAAAATGTGTTATTAATTTTGAGCAGCATTTTTCAAGTACTTTGCTTTTAAAACACTCAACAATCCTTTTCAATAGTACCTGAAAATTAGAGCTTAAATATTGTTATTCTACTTTTCTAGTCACGTTATAGTTTGAAGTTAATTATGTATTGTGATTTCACCTCTTGTGACATTGTGACGACATATATCTTTACAGAGTCTTCTGTCAAATATTTTGCCAATTGAGGATGAAATATAGGTCTATCTATTGTATTTATAATTTTTTTGGCAATACATATATTACCTAGCATTTTCACAAGTACTACAACCGTCTCATTTTTCTTATTTTGTACATCAAATAGCAATTTATAATATCTTTCTTAGTCCTAGAAAAACACCATTATTTACATTAAGAATGGTAGGATGTGGTGAATAATATGAGAATGAGGTCATTTAGGTGTGCATTGAGCTATGTTGTGAAGTGCCTTTAAGCCAATTTATTTAGAATCGCTTTGTGCTTTAGGCACGGGCATTCCCTAGTTCACCAATATGTTGCGGCCAAGCTACATATTTTATGATGACTAGTAGCCATAGATATGATACAGCGTTTCTTCACTTCTCCCCACAAGGATTACATAATTTCAGAAGAATGGTTCGTATCAGGTATTGTAGTTCCTCCATGTATAGCAGCAAGTATGCTGGTGTGTGAGAAGGTGCAACGACTAGCGTGCAAATAAAGTAGATTCAAATAATGGCAGATCCACGAACTTCACATATATTGGAAATTCGTCACAACCTAAAAAAATCCACAATGAAGCATAATGAGAAGAAAACTCAAAAAATAAAAGCCCTAATGTACCCGAATTGGAACCAAAATTAACTTCACTCATTGCTACAAATTTTAAGGTACCCAATAATGAAAAGCGAAAAGCCCTAATTTTCACATACAATCAGCACATTAATGGAAGAAATCAAAAGCATCTAATAAACTCTTATTCATTTTCTAACCAAACCAAGTTAACACACATAAACAGTATTCTGTCCTTTCCCAAATTTTCCACGTCTTTCATAGAAAAATGTCACGTACGGACAAAAACTTGTCAAGTATATGCAAGAGAAACGAGGCGGATGGAGAAGGGGGTATCACAAGGAAGGGAGGTGCAGAAGAGATCTAAGAAAGAGAAAAATCTGGGGGAGAAAACGAGCACAAAAAGCAATCTGAATCCAGAATAGCTGCCAAAGGAAAGGTTGGGAGTGAGGTTAAAGCTCAGGGTTTGTTCTGATAACATGTGACACGTGGTGTGGAAGGTAGAAACATTTGTGCATAGGCAGTTTCGGTCTACGGTGGATAAAGAACTTTTAACCCGCCCAGAAAGATCTTCTAACCTTCCCCACCCAACCCACTCGTCTTTCAAACGTGGGGTGCCAGCGAGGGTGTAGGGCGGTTTATGCACATCTGTATTCCCAATCATTCTTTTTTCACCTCCACCAGTAAATTTTAAAATCTCAGGGTGGTTTAAGCTATAGTTTCGTTCTGTTCAAGTTAAACCTGGGTCTGAATCTAGCATATTTCATTTCACATCATGTAGATTGTGCTGGATTGTGCGTCTCATTGACATGTCTACAATACCACATTGTAATTATCTACAAAGCGAATGTTTGAATTGGCCTTAATGAAGCCCATTAAAGACAACAAGCTTATTCAATCTACAAATGTTGTCTCTCTACACAAATCGCAGATGGATGAAAATACACTAAAGCTTCCCAACAAGGAAATCAAATGAGAATCATTAGGTTAAATGATAAGCCAGCCTTCCAACTTCCAGAAGAGTGAAAGGAGTAAAACTTTACACCATGTGCAAATGATGCCATTCATAAGTTTTCAGAGTAGGAATGGTGGTCTCCACATTCTCAATTGCTCTTTGTACTGATAAGCCTGCCAGAGGGACACAATTTAGTAGTTAACGACAATGGATAAATACTGTAACTGAATTGAGTTTAGATTACCACACAACACTGGACAATCACTTAGTTATGCAAACATTTATGTGAGCTGTACACAGACATCTCCAGATTTTACATCCAGGGGAATAGCCCTGAAGCTGTCAAACCACAGAGGTTATTTACTGCCCTTTGTCCTCTTGGTGCATAGTAGCGAGAGCCTCTAAGATTTCGAAGCCGATCAAGAAATGCCTGTGTAGAGCATTAATGTTTTATAAGAGCTGGTAGTGAAGCATGAAGGTCAGCCAAGCATTGGAAGATCCAATTGAGCAGCTGTTCCCTTGGTAGTTCCAGAAGAAGTTTTGCCTGCAAAGTAAGCAAACATGTGACTAAAAAACAAACTGAAGTTTGAAAGGAATACTCCAAAGAGCAACATAATCACAAAATGACATTAGATACGGGAACGCCAACATCACATGGTTGATACATGCATTTTTGAATGATGAAAAATGCCTCCTAAGTTGGTGTTAGTTTGAACACACCCTGCAAACACTCTCAAGACTCCATTTCTGGTTAATGAGGGTGTTGTCAGCAGAACAGGAATGAGCACGAGTTCCAGATTTGTGGTAGGTCCCACCACCCAAGTGACAACCTCAAATCGACGTGCTAAGATGATCCAAAAAAAGTTGAAAAGTAGCACATAATGGATCCTAACATGCAGGAATCTTGGCCAAATCATCCTCATTAGATATATCGGCACAAACATCAATTCCAGTTTAATTTTCACCGACCATGAATATAATTGATACTAATTGTCCAAAGATCAGAAAAAGAAGGAGGTTACTCAAACTATTGGCATTGTAAGTTGTCTACATGGAGCCACTGGGAAATGTTGTTTTAGGCATTGTTCCTATTGCCATGGAGAGCATGCAGCTGGTCATACAATAATTCATCGTACACGGAAATACTAAAACAGAAGTTGTGCGTGACTGATCTACATATGCATACCCAGTGGACGACCCAGGAATTAAATGGAGTGGGGGCACTCCAATGATCATAGTCAAGAAAACTATTTCCATGATGCACCCCAATGAGATAATACTACTACATTTATTACTAGCCACAAAAGTTTATGACGCATAATTTTATCAAGTGTCCAAAAGCACAAAAGCTTATACTGTCAACAATTAAGTTGTAAATGATTGATTTACAATTAATCTCGAGAGATCTATCAGAATGAGATGGTTCTATAATTTTTCTAAATATTTCTTCATGACAATTACAACAACAAAAAATTCAAGAATTGAATTCCCCAACCAACAGTACGGAGAGAAAATTGAGGCATGAAATGGGAGATTTCTATTTGTTTTTGACTGAGATCTAAGAGTGGTATGCTGTAATTTAGTGAGGCAGTTATAAAGTTGTTGAAAATAGGTAGGGATACAAGTGGAGATTTTTTATTTTAAGTGCACTTGCCCCTAAACAAGTCCGCATCTGTGCATACAGACAAATGCATTAATACCTTAATTTGGTCATCCTCAAAATCAAGTGAATACCGGTGGGCATCAGATGTCATTGAATCTGTTATCAGCTTGAAGACCTTTCTACTCATGTTTGTTTTCATGCCAACCATATTTTCTGAAGCATATATCCTTGTAATCCCCAGATCTGCTGCCATTCTTCTCACATAAAGCTTTTTCAATAGAGTTTCCATCGAGTAAGGCTCTTTCCCATGTTGACGGCGCAGATTCTCTGTAAATTGCATTAAACTCCATATGTCCTTTTCAGCAGCCTTTTCAGCCTCATTAATTATTTGCATGGGATTCTCCAAGTAGTTTATGTACTCAGAAGGTAGATGAAGGTTTATATTCAAATCCAGCTGGAACACAAAAATTGAAACAGTTGGTCATTAAAAGACGCAAATGGCTAAAATCATTGCAGGATCCTTCAAACTACCATTAGTGGTTGCAACAGAAACCTCAATTTAAAATGAATTTCCCAAAATCTAACACTTGTTGCACTATCGATTTTTGTTTTCAACTAAGAAGCTGAACCACATCCTATGTGTATCCCTTACTGTATTATAGATAATGAAGACCTATCAGACATGCAGGTCACTCATACTTTACCCAGGAATAAGTCGTCTCCAAAACTAAAATCCGTACCCTTGGTCTGTTTGTTTTTTTACTTTTTTGCGCTTTCATGTTTCCAAAAATAAGCAAATACCTCTACAGATTGGTAAGGAACTGAATTAACACAATGTTCTTCAACCTGAATACACAAAAAGAAAAAAGTAAGTAACAAGAGTGTAAAAAATGGAGTGGCTCAATGGAAAGTCTTCAAACCAGGTTTCTCAACAAATAAAACATATTTGAGAACTTGTTCTTAGCCATATTCTTTTGTTTTGGCCCTTCAACAATTACAATGAATTTTCTAACCCTTCATGCACTTCTTCTAGCGAGTAAAGTAGAGACAAGTTAGACATGGGATTTCTCAATTCAAAGATGGTAGGAAGACGTAACTCATCCATTATATCGAGCTGCATCTTTCATAGAGAAATCGAAGCTTAATTACTAGAGTATCATAAACAGAAACATACCTTAGCCAGGCTCTCAAAAAGCATTTCAAAGAAGAGATCAATGCCTACATTTCCAACATCTCCGGTTTGTTGCTCACCAAAAATATTACCAAAGCCTCTTATGGCCATGTCTCTTTCTGCAAGTTGGAAGCCTCGGCCAAGATCACGGCACTCTTCAAGAGCTGCAAGCCTCTCCTAAATATCAAAATTAACAAATTACTTTACACAATAAAGGAAATAACACAATGTCTCAGAAATATGGAAATAGGAGCATCAAAATGCTAAAAGCCATTTGCTTAAAATAGGAGAACCGGAAACACAAAATAGAACAGCAGGCATTTCATAGGAAAGTACCAGTGCTTGATCAGAAAGCAGCGACTTATCAGGGTAAAGTAAGTGTGCGTGGGCTTCCTTATCTGCCCGCCCCACCCTTCCACGCAACTATTCAGGGAGACATAACATGATAAAAAGGCAGATATTCAGAAACCATTCAAATCTCAATTTGTCGATATAACTGTCACTGCAGATTAAAAGAATTTTGCCAAATAATCTGAAGAGACCATATTCCAGAATCCAGGCTGCGATCCATAAATTTTCTTTTCAGAGAGAGAGAGAGAGAGAGAGAGAGAGAGAGAGAGTAATCAATCTGTATATGATAAAGCTCCAAACCAAAATCTGGAGAGGCTAATCAAGTTCTATATTGCATGCAATTACCTCAATCTCTGAAGCACGAATGCGAACACAATATGCCAAAACACCAATACTCAAAACCGCTGCACACGCCAGTTTTTGCTCTATGTTTTATATACTTGTATACATCTTTACAGGTGTTCTATCGTATCTGATTTTTTTCATTTTGTTTCTCACTTTCCTCTATGATCAAGATGGATAGGCTTGAGGCTTCACTCTACTAATCGTTCTCCAAGCCCACTTATACTATTTGGGTCCACGGTATTATAACAGAAGATGGATAGCCTGGAGACTTCAAGTCAAAAGATGTGTCTGAAGAGCTGCCGAGTAGCAGACACCAAAAAGTGGCAAAACAAAGGATCATAATAACACCACTAGAACTCTTCAACTAGAAACCCTGAATATGAGGAAGCATTGGTCCAAGAAGAGAGAGGGACAGAGGGACAGAGAGCAGCGCTTCGGAGGTGAAAGACACCCAAAACTTGTCCAGTCTGAAAAAAGGTGGGGTGACCTTTATTACGAACCGTGAATGTGAGGGACAATTCGTCGAAAGACAGAGGGAGAAAGCAGTGCCTTATAGGAGGAAGACCCTGCGGACCCCTAAGTGCTCAGAAACCAGTTAGGGTTCTCCTAGCTGCAGGAAGTGCCTGAAAACCAGACATATGTCAATGTCTAAGGACCAGGAGCCCAACAAGGACCAATAGCATGAAGACAGCAACCTTAATGACCAAGTGTTGATGCATTATGGTACATAAACCCAAAGGCCTGCCAAATCACCACAAATATATATCACACAAGAACCTGAGTTTAAAATGTGTACAAAATTCTTCATCTGAATGAAGGTGGGGTTGCTGAGGAGTGAAAAACTTTGTATAGCACCACAAGTCTGAAGATGACTGGGAAGAGAGAGAAGCAGCTAGATTGATACAGAGAGAGAGAGAGCTCTGAGAATGATGAAGCGCACCTCTAGGTGAATCCCCCAGGGATGTAGTGTTTATTAGAAATGCCACTTCAAGTTAGTTAGAGCCCAACTTCATGCACTGTAACGGTGTTATAGCCTATCTGTCAGTTGCAGCTGGCCATGGGCATTATACGGCGATATATGAACCTACAAAATGCTGTCTTCGTAGGCGAGGATAATCTTACCAAAGAACAAAAGATATACAGCAAAAGCTCAAAACACAACCCTAAAGGGCACACAAGAAGTGCCTACACGAGTGCCTCAAACTCGCGTAAATGCACGCTGCTACGTAGACCCAGCCTCCCAAAAAGATATGCTCTCAAAACCAAGAGTCTAGGTTAAACAAAACAAACATCCGTCCAGTTCACAACCCGGTACTAAGGGGGTTTGCAATTCTAAAAGAGGTTTCTTTGGAGGCAAGGCCTTCTTTTTACTAGCTCTAATGTAGCTAATTCGCTAGCTTTTCTTGCTTCTCTCCCTGGATGAGGGAGTTCCTTAAAAACATAATCTAACAAAAGATACAGAACATCGCATAGACTACCTTAAACAGCAGATGTACAAATTTCAAAAACAAAGATTTGAAGTACAAATTGTGTGGTCCCATTTTTATGTGCACGTCACTTCGATTAATTCCAATTTCCAAGCCATGAAGAATTGACATGCACTCTAGTGACGACAGCACTAATACATGTACTAACATGACCAGAATGATTGTAACAGCAGATGTGAAAGCATTTAATGTGGATGAAAATGAGAAAAAGAATTTTTTTGCTCTTCTGCAAATAAAAAGAAAAAAAATACTCACTTGTTTGGTAAGAGGGAGACATTGTCAAAAAGGAGGAGGGACAATTGGAGATGAATGAAGCATCAAATGATGAAAGGAAGGTACACGTGCTAATATCTGCTACGGCTCAAAAAATCAATGTGCTCATTTTTGGGGAGAAGAGATGGCAAAAAGCAGTTTCCTTCTCTTTGCAACTTGTGCAATCATTTAATTGCCATTTGCAAATCCACTCCATCAGTCCTTTCAACTCAGCCAAGCATAATAGATTTGGTAGAACAACCAATTGAGATAACCAAATATAATTAAGAGAGAACGAGAATAGGGAACTTGGCCAACCCACGTCATTTGATACCCAACAACCCAAAAAGAAAAGAAAGATGAAGACAATGCAGAAGAACAGATAAAAACGTAGAGAGAGGGGGGGGGGGTACTTTTTGTTGGAATATTTTTAGTGGGGAGTAATTTTTGTTGGAATATTTTTATAAAAAGAAAAATATGTTTTTAGTTTTGAATAATCATCAATTTAAATGTAATGAATGATCTTGAATTTTTGACATTTAGTATGAAAATGAATACCTTACCGTTTTGATTTTCATAATTAAGTCATTGCTCTTTATGTATTATTTTACCGTTGGAACAATCTCAATGCTTTAGGCTTTACCATGGGGTTTTAAGTCCAAATGACTGTTGATATGGGTTTATGGCTAGCTCTTACGTTTGGAAATATGCAGATATATCTTTTCAATTGTATATTAATTCTCCACCATTACTTGTATTACATAATCATTGTGTATTTTAAAAGTCCCATGCTAGTATATAAAGCTTATGAAGCGGCAGCAATGAGAAAAAGAAAAAACTTCTTGCTAGCTTTCTCATTTTTGAAAAGTGTCCACTCATCTCATATACTACTCATACATTGTTTGCTTATTGGGTTAAGAAAGTATTATTTTGAGAGTTTCTCACCCTTCAAGTAGTGTAAACTTGTGAGGGTATTCAACTTGGTTGTTGGGCTTATTGTATCTTGGGGATGGCGTGTAGTTGTAGTATTTTACACCGGAATCTTCCGTAGACGGCGCGTATCATCTCAAGACAGCGTCCTAGTCCGCGCCTCAATCTCCACCACCTTCTTGTCGGTAAATTCTTAGTTGAAGAAAAAAAAGGTAATATTTCTCCATTTTCTTCCAACACTTTTATACATGATCTTCAACCAGCATTGCCTACTTAGAAGATGCACAAGTTTTAGAATCCTTTCTTTTCTAAGACTCCACAGAGATGGATTTAACCTGGAATTCAAACTAAAAAATTCATGAAATTGAAATTGTGGTGGTTCTTTGCTAGTATCTCCTTATTACCAACAAAATAAAGTTTTTGTTTATAGAGATTTGGTTGTTTAAATGCAGATTGAAAAAGAGAGCCATTAAGGGAGAGTGATTGAAATGAAAATCCGTTATTATCCCTTCATGTAAATATTTACAAGTTTTCTGATTTGTGGATAGTTTTATTTAAAGAGACAATGGATGTCAACATATGTATTTAAAAAAAAAATCCCAACCTCAATATTTTAAATAACTCAAGTGAATTACAAGATGAAATGATTATCTTGCATTTTCAAAAATTTCAGCAGTTCCATTGTTCGTTCAAAAATCTTCAACTTTTCACTTTTCAAATTTTTCAAAAAACGATACCAAATGAGGTTAATGATTTCCTTGAGCCCGTTACACAAAACAATATGTCGTCAAGTATTTGTTTTGTAGAGTTTCAAGCTAAGATTTCCACAATTGCTCCTTCAAATTCCATGAATATTTGGAAACTCAAAAATAAAAAAGTTGGGCAGGAGAATGAACATAGAAAGGTAAACCTGATACAACTGTGCAAGGCCAAATTGTTGAACATCCTGAACAATGATGGTATTAGCATTCTGGATGTCAAGGCCACTTTCTACTATGTTTGTGCATATGAGAATCTTGATTTCTCCTTGTGCGTATTTTTCCATGGTTTCCTCAAGCTGCTTTGAGTATTGCTGCCAAAAGGATAAATCTATACGTCAAAAAGTACGTAATAGCAGATCATACAATATATATGTACGTAAACTGGATTTACTCCTGCATCACAAATATGAGCTGGTATAGGAACACAACATAACTTTTGTCCATTCTCAATTTTTTGTTTTCCATGATAAGAATAATACACCAAGTAATAAGTACCTGTGCTGCAACTAAAACACAGAAACAACTAGTCATCCGGGCAATCTAAGTTAAAGTAACAGATTTTTGGTATCTATTCTGTTATTTTTTCACTAACTAGAGAAACGAGATATTTTGAGTCTCCAAGCTAGTAGTTTCTCTATGGAATAAAGAGAGCTCACAAAAAGTTTGGGAAAGTCAATACTGAAAGGCTGAACAAAATTGGAAACAGAGTACATGACAATGATTAAGACACTATACCAAGATACATGTTAGATGCCATTAGATAGCCATACCTAATATTATTACCACACCACCTAACTATTCCATTTCCAAAATGTAAAATAGCACAAAATGCAGTCTCTTTCTAGAGTCTAGAGCGAGAAGCTCTCTGGCTTCCTAATACTAGTTACAAAATTCTGTCCAAGGCCACTGTTAATAGGTTGAGACCTTTTGCCAGATGATATTATTAACCCCAATAAGGCCTACCTGTGTCCCTGGCAGAGACAACCCTGATAATATCACTCCGTTGGATTGAAGGAAAGGAAAAGACGTCGTGAATTCTTAAAAAGCTCACTACAGAGTTTATTAGAGATTTCTTCTTGATAGTATGTTTGTCTTCTTTAATAACTTTGCTAAGAAACAATTGAGCTAAATATGAGTTCTGTTACTACTGTCTCCTATTCTGTAAGTTGAGTGGACATCTCCGTTCCTTTTCCCTTAATAGAGGGCTCAGACAAGGTGATTCCCCATCCCCCAATCTTTTCATCCTCTGCACGGAGAGATTTTCTCCCATCATTGACAAACATGTCAATGATAGATATTCAAGTGGTATTAAAGCTTCTAGGCAGGGGCCTATTTTCAGTTACTTGTTCTAGCTGATGATATTATACTTTCTGCTAAAGCTAATGACCAGAACTGCAAGACCATAATGGACTCTGAATGAGTTTTGTTCTGCAGATAAACTTTCATAAGTAATCTGTCTCTCCAATGGCTATGAGAGTAACTAATCTGAGCCACCCGTGCGGCAACCCCATTACCTCTGATATAGGCAACTATCTTGGGAGATCTTCTCATTCATCAAAGGGCTATCAACAAACACTATCAATACGTGTTGCTTCCATGGATAGGACTACATCTATACAGTGTGTTTTTTTGCTCGGCATGGATACGGTATGTTGCTTCCACTTTGCCTGATTACTCTATGCAAACTTAAAACTAATTTCTTACACACATGCTCAATCCTAATGAAATGAATAATATCTTTGACAGCCCCTCTCTAAGTTTTGTAACCTCACTGTACACCCAGCTGGAAAGTTCTGATGGCTGTTTCAGAGTTAGATCTGCCTATGACGTGCTTACTGAGAATCATGAAAGATGTGATTGGATTTAAAAAATGGAAATCCCTCAGAAGCTGAGAATTTTCTCCGGACTTGTCTGCAGGGGAAAAGCCTCACTAACCATCAAACTCACTTGTGACTAGTGGCCCAGATATAATTTTAATGCTGAGGATATAAATCATCTTTTAGGAAAATGTTTACATTGTGAACATAGTTATAATATTTGTATTGCTATCATTAAAAGGTAGTTTAGACTTTATGTTTGCTATGGTTTATTAGGCCTTTGTCTATAACTTAGTAGCTAGCCTTGTATTAGGTGATAACTTCTCTTATATGCAATAATATATTTCTCGTCGCTTTTGTATTTTTTGGAATGTTATCAGAGCCCCAATACAGATAATTTTTGTTTGTATGGCCTCCATTGCTGGATTAGCTCTCAGCAGTATACTGTCTATATGTCTCCTCTCTCCACCGATTGTTTCTCTCTTTGCTTGTGAGGCCATTCTCTCTCTTTCTCAGATGCCCAATTCACCAGCTCACCTCAGCGCCATTAACCTAGCTTCTTTTCACCAGTGTTCATTGCAGCACTCTTAATCATTGTACTATTTATTGCAACACTGTTTGAATATGCTGCTGCACCATCCGGATAACATGTTTACAGTGGCTGCTATTGCCGCGAGAGCCCTCACGACCTCGTGTAACCTCTGAAACTACCAGCCCAATGAGCATTTTTTCTCCATATCTGCAATCAGCAACCTTCTCAGCTGCCTTTCTGACCTTGTATGACCATTTTTTATCCTTGTTGGAGCCCTCCAGGTTTCCGACGACCCCTGTCTTGCTCAACCTGATCACTTCTTTTGCACCAGTGACCTCTGTTTGATCATCATTGAGCCTGACTACCTCTGTTTTGCTCAGCCCAATAAGTGTTTTGCACAAGCAACCTCTTTTTGATTCTCTTTGAGCCCAGCAACCTCTAATTGACTTTTATTTGAGGCTGTTTGGCCAGTATTCAGATAAGATGCAATCGACTAGCACTCATTTGACAGGTGTAGCATTGACAGGTGTAGCAGTTCAAGTCTTTCATGGCTGCCACCCAAGGGATTTCCCCAAGCTTCTTCCATGACCACCACACACTCAGGTCTGCATGGTTCCTACGCCACAAGCATCTTACCTACCACATGGAACTTTTAATTGCAGCGCTTCGCATCATATGACTCCTGATTTGTCTTGCTTTAGTGATTGTGCTTCCCCTACCTCTCCCATTAGTATCGCCTTTGCAAATAGATCTCCCAGCATGTTGTCTCTATTGGTCATGTTCTCTCTGATCATCTCTTTTACTATCCATCCCCAATGTTTTTCTATGTCCCTCAATTATCACAAAGAATTCTGTTGCTTTGTCAATTGTTTGATTCCAGCTTTCACGTTTCGTTCTCTTTTTTTGGTTGTGTTGTACATGATCGTGGGTCAAAATTGGGCATAGAGTTGGTGACCTTTAGTGTTTTGAAAAGCTTACATATCAATATCGAGTCTACTTCCACTGCTACATCCTCTTTCTTCTTAGATGAGAAATGTCACTCTAGTGAGCATTTGAAACTTCTGGTTAACTCTAGAACTTTGGCTAACCTTTCAGTTAATGAAATTTCGCGTGTCATGGTTGTCAGCTTGCAAAAATGACTGCTTTACCTTTTAGTAAAAGCACTTCTATTTCATCTTTCTTTGATCTTGTCTATACTAATTTGTGGGGTCCCTCTCCAATTGCAAAGAAGGGTGGTTCTGTGTATATTTTTCATTTGCTGATGATTACAGTCCACTTTATAGGTGCAGTTAATAAACCACAAATCAGATTTTTGAAATCTATCGCAATTTTTTTTTTTGATAGCCAAGGTATTTGGCTGGCTTTGGGATTATCCTAAAACCTATTGCCGACTAGTCTTTGGGGGACCAAATCACAGTTTTCAACCTATAGTCCAAACTTAGTTTTCTACTTCTATCAAAATTATTCGTTCTTATTTGAGCGGGGAGTATATTCTTAGCAAGTTTACATAGTTATTAACTACTCATGGGACCATCCATACGTCCTCTTGTTCTGACACTTTAGTTCAAAATGGTTGCCATCTTCTTGATACTGCTAGGTCTCTTCTTTTCTCATCTATTCCTTTTGTATTTCTAGGAAGAGGTTGTGTTTACTACAACTTATCTCTTTTGAATCACATGCCAACTCCAACCGTCTCTCTCTCTGATACTTCTCCATATGAGTGTCTTTATGGTCAGGTCCCTTCTTCGGGTTTTTGGTTCTACCTGAAACTTATTACTTGTTGTGTTTTATGGGTCTTCTTGAGGTGTGATATCACTCAAAAGGGGTATCATTGTTATGATCCAGTGACAAAAAAGTTTGTGTTTCGACATGTTACATTCTTTGAGCATCTACTAGATTTCTCCCTTCGTCCCAAAACTATGCATGTTGCCAAAAGGATCAAATTCATATTGATCCCTTCCCTTCCAAATGTGCTTGGATAGGAATATGTCTTGAAGTGTACAATACTTCTGTGCTCCCTCAGCTCACTCCAATGTTACCCTCCTCGCTCCTCATTCATCGATTAACACTCGTCTTTGTCTCCTCCTCTCAGATCAACCTGGTCTATCTGACCACTATTATCGTACTCGTGATCGTTGTCTCTTGTAAGATTGGTGTTACCAATACATGTTTCTCTTCTTCCTACTGTTCATTTTTATCTTGGATCCATACTTTGAACCCAAGTCCAACAAAGAAGCTCGTAATGACCCAAACACACACATAGTTGAAATATATAATGCGAGAGTACAAAAGATAAACACGATTGTGCCCTTGGACACTAATACTAAATCTATAAATCCTAAAAAAAGGTTTTCTTCATCATTTTGATATAATACGTACTAGAATACACACAATAAAGTTCCCCTACTCATGGAAATAATTTTCACATACAAAGCAATACATACTGCCATTCCTGGTCCCTAAAATAACACAAACTAATATCTCTTCAACATGTCCTTTTTCTTTATGGCCATGTATATCCAAGCTGCTTGAGAAGGTTTGGCCACATGCCATGCAAACCTACTAGTAAAACAATGAGTGATTTTATCTAGGTAGAATATGTAAAAAAGACAAAAGAAAAACCGAAAACAACATAGCATGAAGTTGCAAGAAAAGATACGAGTATTGTATAGAGTCCAATATAAACAACCCATGTAACAAACATCAAGTAATTGGTAATAAGGCTTGCGCAGTTAATAACAGGTGCTGAGGGCAAGGGCATCTTTGAGAGGACCTATGCCTTGTGCCTTTGAAATGTCATTTATGACTACGGGACTTCAATGTATCACTAATAGTACCACAAAAGGAAGTTGCCCTTGGCATCTTTAAGAGGACCTATGCCTTCTGCCTTTGAAATTTCATTTATGACGACGGGACTTCAATGTATCACTAATAGTACCACAAAAGGAAGTTTGACTTTTCCTTATATCAAGTGTCAACAATTTGAACTCGTAATCATTAAAAGTCATTTGTTTTTCATTGAAGATATTAATCTTGTTATGCTAATTTGATCAAGAAGTTGTCTAAGAAAAAAAACCCGTGGAAGATGATCAGAGACCACCCTCTGTTGCATTAGCGCATAAAGCTTGAAGAACCGCAAAAGAAGATGATAACAATTCTCACTAGAAAATAGAGTTAACTCAATTTTCCAGACATATTTGACTGTCCATTACACCTAGTTTGGGGGAAGCTACAAAATAAACCAACATGTGAAAAGCAATTTGACAATCCTACCTATTGTTATAAGTTAAACAGATTACATTCCCCCGAGGAACTTCAATTTCCAATATTTAAATATCAAATTCTATAACACGTAATCAAAACTTAGGGAACTAGGTCAATTCTTCACAACAGGAGAGATCTGTTTATTTAAGAATTACACAACCCTACTTAAAATATGAAACCTAATACATGAAGAGAAAAAAATCACCTTCCCATGAGCCATAGCAACTTCAACATTAGGAAATGATAGTTGAAGAAATTCCATCACTTCTTCAAGTCCTGAAGATGGTTGTGAAACTCACATCAAGAGACAATCATAAGATAACAACATCACACATTCTCACAATCTCAATCCAAAAAATGCAAAAAGCCCAATTTCTGATTTTCAAGTTTTTTTTTTTCTTTTTCCTCGATGGGAAGTTCTTTCCTTTTATCTGGCTCTCTATCTTTCTTCTACCATATAAACAGTAAGCTGTGACCCGAACGCATGCATATTTGATAATACTCATGCAGCATACAGCCCGTGCAGAAGAAAATGACACATTTGTCGGACTACAAAGAAAATGGCTGGTAAGAAATGTCACCTTTGATACGAGGCAGAACATAGAAAACTTGGCCACCACGGTCCAGCTCATACTCAATTGCCGATATTACCTTTTCTTTACTGTATGCTGAAAGATGGGTTCTTATAGGAACTCTTTCAGGAGGTGGTGTTGAAATTAAACTGATTCGATGAAGAAGGATGCAAAAGAAATGTAAGTATTGCAAAACAATCAAAGCAGAGGACCTGGGGTCAGGTAAGTCATGGGGTACAGCTAAATTAGTAAAGACTAAAGAGTTCATTTTCATACACGTTGAACTTTGGTTACTTGTGCATTCTCATAGCATTAGCTTCGCTAACAACAGTAACCACGACATACCATGCATATGCTCTATATTTGTAACTAATATCATTCTAGGAATGGATTGAGGAACTCAGAAACCAACATTGACGAAAACTTCATGTGTGCTGTGAAGCACACATCTATTATATCAAACTGTAATGAGATATCTGCAAAATTCTTGCATTAACCAATAGTCACCGAACGTGCAACTGATTCCAACACTTTGTAACAAGTGGAACAAGCAACGTAATTACTCGAGTGCTTAAAAAGGGTAAATTGATCTTCTACCCATGACAATAGCTTCACATGAGTCTTATTAATATCAGTGACAGAGATCCACAACTGCCCACATTCCCACAACTACTTCCAAAACCAAAGCATTTACCAGAAAGTACTAACTCAATGAAATACATCCCATACAAATCAATAAAATGGTGTAATAAATTCATCAAACTTCCACTGGTGTCTATAGCATTACCTAGCATCACGGAACCCAGTCAATGCTAAATAAAGGGTCCTTGGTATAGGTGTTGCAGAAAGCGTAAGAACATCAACTGAAGTTTTAAATGAAGCAATCTTCTCCTTCTGTTTGACACCAAACCTCTGTAAAGAAAAGAAGCAGTACGCATGCAAGTCAACGACATTTCCATTAGTCAGGCAGCAAAATCAAGAGCTGAATCAGGGAAAGCGCATGGAACTGGACGGCTTGAACTATTTTCCCCATCACTTTCCTTTTGGCATCGCTTTTACAGAAGTGGGAAAATAGAGGACACAAACTCTTACACGTGAGCACGTACTCTTAGAAGATAACATGTGAACTTTTGTCAAGATATTGAGTTGGTTTATAGGTAACCAACAGTAGTAACTCATCAAAGCATTTGACAATCAAAAAGTTAAGAACAAAGCTATCGTCGAAGTCTGGTCCAGTTTAGATTATCTATATTGATGTTCATCAAGGCGGGACCTGATGTTTACCTTAGGAAATCCCTCGCATGGGGATTTGTTTAGGGAAGGAGCGAAGACCAAAAATTCATAAACGTAACTTCATAGGATCCATTTAACAAGAAAGAAAATACACTTCAAACCTATGTCCCACCGATTATCCAGTAACCAGTTTAAGGTGCTGCGACAAGACATGACTACCGACACTGTCATGGAATCTACATCGGACACGGCAACCACTTATCAAACATGGCAAAATTCTTTTGATTGGGTTGATGTTCCGGCGAAGAAGAAAAAACTACAAATACGTTAATGACTTTGTGGTAGTGAAAGGAAACTGAGAGTTTGGCCCAACCTAGGCCAAAGACTTTAGCGTCCTAAAAACCATAGGACCACATTGTAGGGTATCGATTCGATTTGTTCCCCTTGTTCTATTTTTTCTCAGCTTCTGACTTGATTATGGTTTTCGCAGCTGCTCGAATAGTTGACCGGCTATAGAAAAGAGTGAATCAGGGCCGTATAGCCGCTACTTACAGCATGCCGGAGGAAGAAAGGCAGGTTCCTCAGCTTCTCCCTTTTAGGATGTATGGTGCTTCCAAATTCATGATAGCAGTGTCATGGCTAGGATCCGCCTCGATTCCTCTTTGAGTCCTCAAGATATCGAAGGTTTTTTGAAGGTCTGCAAGGCGGTGAGTTTCATGTTTTCTCTTGACTACCATGTTGTCAATGTACACCTCCATCGTGTGAATGAGTTGCCCTTGGAACATCTTTCTGACCATTATTTGATACATAGCCCCGGTGTTCTTGACACAGAACAGCATAACCTATAATAGAACAGACCCTTGAGGATGATGAATATCGTCTTCTCAGGATCCGGCCCATACATCGCTATTTGGGGGTACCCTAAGTACAAATCCATGAAGCTTAGACGAGCATGCTTGACTGCTGCGCCGACTGATTGATCGATGTAGGACACCGGTACGACAGGTGGGGTCAACACTAAGGGTAGGCATCAGGTACATTTGTATAATCAACACAAACTCGCTATTTTTCATTCTTCTTCTTCATGAAGAACATGTTAGCCAACTAGGTTGGAGACTTCTTGTATGGCTTGAAGACTTCTTGTATGGCTCCGGCCTAAAACAATCAGTCTACCTCTTCAATAACGGTGTTGGTGTAATGCTTGAGCGCCTTGCTTTCTGGACACCGGTACGACAGGTGGGGTCAACACTAAGGGGGTGACAAATGAAGTTGGGATCGAAACCCGACACATCTCGTACTACGTCCAAACGAACACCTCAATAATCCTTTTTAGAAAGTTGCTCGTTGTGGCCCTTTCACCTTCTGTCATGGAAGAGCCAAATAAACAGCACCATTCTTGGTTGGACTCATCGATCGGCATAGTGACAAGGTCCTTCACTGTTCTTTTGGTAGCATCTATGCTGACGTCCTCCGGGACCGAGGCGCTGGGTAACTCGACTTAGTGAACTTGCTTGGGCTTCGCCTAGCCTTTGACAAAAGCCATATAACACTTTAAGCAACAATCTGATCGGCATAAATTTCCTCATGTCCGTTGGCGCCAATGTACTGGATCACCTGGTGGTAGGTTGAATCCACTACCTTCATCAGATGGAGCCAGACTTTGTTGACAATGGCAATGTATGGGCTCAACACGTCCACCACTACAAATTCGCAATGAACGGTAACTGATCTTCCTCACACAGGTAGCATGTTCTTTCCTATCGGCTTGCTCCATTGAATCCCGCCAGGGGGACTTCAGTAGGCTGGAGATTTGACTCGGAGAGGCCAAGCTGCTTGAACAAAGAGTAATACATCACCTTTGTCGAGCTTCCCTGGTTGACCAGAATCATGCGGACGTTACATATCCCAACACAGAGGGTGACTACCAAGGCATCGTCATGGGGCACCTGCACTAGCTCGAGGTCTTTATCGAAGAAGGTAATGACACCAGTTGTTCTGAGATCCTCCTGGGGGAGCTTCACTCCCAAGCTGATCTTCATGACTTTGTTGGGGACAGTTGCTCTGTTAAGTTCGGTACAAAGGCACTCCTCGGCTGTTGCATCCACCATGCCATGAATGACATTGATCGTCTGGACTTCAATTGAGCCTTCTCTCTTGTGCGGCCAAGAAGGCCCCACATTCGTCTTCTCTGCATCAATGTACTCCTTCATGTGACCTTTGGCTACCAACTTTTTCAAGTACTCGTTGCAGGGTTTACAATCATGAGATACCCTTTCTCTATCGCATTCCTGGGTTTTGACGTTCTGCTCCCCCAATGCTTTAAGCGGCCATCTAAAGTACGCCTCGTTCTTGATTTTACGGAGCATGGCATAGATAGGGAGCGTAAAGACGATGGAGATGGCCACGAAATCATAAGGCTGAGGACTCCTTTTCTCACCAAGTGTTGTGACGTTTACGCCCTTCTTACACACATTACTCACTTTGCGACTTCTTTTGGTTCGGGCTTCTTCCAATCAGCAGTGCTTGTCGATCCGAGTCATTTAAATTGGCCATATTTGTTGGGTTGGACAGCATCAAGTCTTCAAAAATTTGCCGAACTCAATTTGAAAGATGCAACGGCAATGGCCAATGGCCGAAGGGACTCATTCGCAGATTTGTGCAGACCGAGCAATGAATCAGCCTCCTTTTGTCGAATGCTCGATACAAACTGAGCCAAAAATGAAATCAACAGCTCTTTGAAGAAAGATATTGATGCTAAGAGCTTGTCAAGCATGAGGAGACCAAGCTCTCTGAGGCTGGACGGAAACAGTTTGCACATCACGGCATCATCAGTGTTACATCATCTGACAAAAATGCACCAAATGAGTATAAACGCTTGTTTTCGGATCATACGATCAAACCCCCGAGGAGGCTTCACTGACCCAATCTCTCTGGTGTATGGAGGAGATGAGTTGGTCATTGAGGATATTGGAGTATGAACTTGTGGGCCGAGTCTCCTTTTCGACTGGCCTCCTCCGTTTGGACTATAGTTTATCCTGATGGTCCTCTTTGTTCTTGATGTTCGTGCCGAGGGGATCATTCCCTGCGCTTCTTGTGCCGAGTGGATTGCTCCCTTTGCTTCTCGATTGTCATATTGCCTTTCTCTTCACTGCCTGTTGAGCTGGCTCCCGTGACTAGTTGTTTTGTTGGTGGCTGGACAGTGGACGTAGACAGAGAGAGAACTGTTGACCAAAGGCTCTCTTAGCCTTTGGAATGCTCGTATTCTTGGGTGTTTGTAGCGCTCGTGAAACGGTTGTTGTTCTGGTGCAGGGTTGCTCTCCTCTCGGAGCTTACCCTTACCATTATCCTGGTGCCTGGCATCGCCATGGTTGCCCAACCTATCTTTTGCCAAGACTCGTTGGTGTTTGTCGTGTCGTCTCCTCTCAAAGGATGGCGTTCGATGACAACGCACATGTTGTCCTCCCGAATGAGAACTGCCTCTGGTTTTCTAAGATTGAACTTTGGCCCATAGTTGGATAACCTCTTCTCTATGGCGAGGAGAAGTTGATCCTTCTCGTTGATATGGGCCTTGAGACGCTTGATATGAGATCGAGAGTGGAGGTCACGAACAGGGTCATCTGGTGATGGAATTGGGTTTCTGGTCTAGGACTTGCTTCTCGAGTGCACCTCCATTGGAACCGAAGGGATCGCCAGTTGTTGTAGTTATTAAGTTAGCCAAAGAAGGAAATGGGTTCCTAGAACCCTAGCCACATCCAGGTCCAAGACTTGTCTCTCGAATGCACATCCGTTGGAGCTGAAAGGATTGCCGGTTGGTGTAGTCATCGAGTTAGACAAAGAATTCCAAGAGTTTTGCTAAATGGGCTCCCACTTGGGTTGCCAAGTTGTGGAGTCATTAATCTGGTGGATCTTTCTCCATATTAATTGAACTATAAATCGCTTGTTCTAAAGTGCAAGTGAACAACCAGTTAGGGTCTTCCAGCCGGAGGACACTCCAATACTTAAAATAGTTCCTGAAGGAGATGATTCTAATTGAAAGCACTTGAGAGTAGTTTCTAGAGCAAACCTTGCTTAGAGTCATTCAGTTACCTTATATAGTGAACTATACCTGAGTCGGGACTATTTGAACTTTGGGCCGGTGTCCTATCAGCTCGGCCCACTACAACAACCAATAATAGAAATTGATTGTGTAATCGGCAAATCTCTAAACATACAAGGGTACTTTTCTAGCCGTACCCGCACCCGTACCTTTGTCCAATTTATTAAACAAGTCCAAGTATCCTTCAATTAAGAAAAACAGTGAGCTTGACGTCTACATACGCGTCCAGTCTGACACTTGCACCCGAGCCCAAGTAACATAGCTTCAAAAGCTCCATTTACTCAAAACATAATAATGTTCCCTTTTAGCATCCAAACAATCACTTTTACAAAAACAGGTGTTTCTATCATCTGTTTTTCTTCTTTTTCTGCTTTTTTTGGAAATAGAACAAACTACCAGTTGAAGAATTTATGAAATTCATCTTTTGTCAGTCAGTTAGGCAGGTTGGCTGCTGATGAATGATTCAAAGAGAAAAGTACCCATACCATATCATCTAGTCAAAGAAACATGTTCCTTATTAATGAGAAGATGAAGTAATGACAAAAGATAGAAAAAGCATCAGTTCGTATTTCTCTCTTAGATACACGTATTAAATACATATACATGTCTGAACAGAGTCAAGTGAATGAGAGACTGAATCTGGATGGACAACTAGACACAGATGTAAAACAATTAGCATGAAGGATAGGAAGCAAACCTGTTCCTCGTCAACTACAAGGAGGCCCAGATTATTATACACAACCCGACTACCAAGAAGTGAGTGAGTTCCAACAATAATGTCCAAATATCCCAGTTTGATCATGTGCAGATACTCCTCTTTTTCTGCTTTGGTCTGCATGTTTCAAGAGATCTTTTTAATCCAACCACAAAGAAAAGCTAGTATCATTCCATTACGTTGTCCCGGAGTAGAATCGTAGAGCAGTGCAATGACGATAATTACACTGCTGATGCAAATAAAAGTTGTACAGGTTCAGGATGAAGTAATCATTTGCAACACTCCTAAATAAAACTTCTGCCAAATTTCACTCACCTTTGAAAAATCGAGATCTAGAATCAACAAGAAGCTCTTAGGAACTTACCAAAAAAACTGCTCTTAGGATGGAGATCACAAACAAGGATCCCAAAAACCCAAAAGAAACTGGCATAATAGTAGGAATATAGAAGCTATCAAAATGAGGGGATCAAGAATGCAGAAACATACTGCAGATCGCTCCTAAATTAGATGAAAGATAAAAGAAACAAAAGAGTAACGAAAGTCAAACATATTTCTTGTCACAATAATGAAAACCACAGGGGAAGATGAAACAAAATCTGAAAATGAAATGCCAAACAGCCATAAATATTAACACTTGTGATCGAAATGAGATAAAAACAATCCAATCACCTTTTTGCATTTAAAAATTCCCTTCTTTGAAAGCAAGCTTCTGGTATAAAATTCCAATGATATCTTTCATAGTAGTAATCTTTAATGCTTTCTCCTCTTAAAGAAGCAGAACTTCACGAGCAACTATTGTAACAATCTCCAAATATTGGTGGCACCTATTTTTGGATAATTATGCTACAACACCTAGCTCAAAAGAATATCTTACCTGAAACCTGCTCAGGAGTCCAACCTTGATATTAGGATATTTAGAGAAACGCTCTGAAATGACATCAAAATGTTGCTTGGCTAAGACAATCGTAGGTGCAAGTACCATAGCTTGCTTTCCTGCTGAGACCACACAAAAGATAGCCCGTATTGCAACTTCTGTTTTACCAAAACCAACATCACCACAAATTAATCTGTCCATTGGAGTTTCTCTCTCTGTCAAATCCTTCTCAACATCAATAAAAGCCTGTCACAGGTTTCCAAGCTCTTAAGTGACAAAAAAGGATCCAATAACGCATGCAGGCTCAAAAGAAGTTGAAGAATGAAACAAATATCTCAAGACATTTTCTCAATAGAAACATATACAAGGAAGGAGCAAGAAGAATAACTCTGAGAAAGAAACATCATTCCATCAAGAAAGGAGGAAGAAGAATATACAAGGAGGCCTTCGATAGCCTAAAAATAACTCTGAGAAAGAGAACCCACTGGAGCCTAAAAATACATACACAGGGAAGGAGCAAGAAGAATATAGACCATACTTGCTTTTGATCTGGTGTAGGCTCATAACGAAACTGAGTTGCAAATTCCGCCATGGCAGGACTCTTCGGATAAGGAGGCCTTTGTTGCTTTAGCCTGTGTAGATACAATTCCATCAAGTCCACAACCATTTTCTGAACTGCGACCTTCCCTTTTTTCCTTCTCCTCTCCCATATGCTAGTGTCACGTAATTTGCTCAAGGTTCGCGGCCTTATGGTTTCATTTGGGCTAGAAAAAGGTGATTGTCTATGTTACTATGATCAGAACATAGGTGCAACAAAAACTGTGCATGTGGATCAGGACATGTCCCAACATCATTCAAGATTATTGCATCACACGATACCGTTACCAAGAAAAGGATCTCCTATAGTATTCTGTTTTACATAAAATATGGACACTGAGTCCTGACTTAAACGTGTAAACTTACAAGATCTAATCAAGAGGTTGTCTCGTGGGGCACATGCTTGCTAACAACATATTTTCTATCGATAAATGCAGAGTCAGAATCAGCTCTAAGTTAAGCAGGACTAACGCAAGGAAAGGTGAAGACAAAACCCACCAAACAAAGATAAGTGAACCCACATAAGGGCCTCAAAAGCCTTTTCGGAGTTCAACTCCCACCCGTGTGCTATCCCTTCCGTTGTTGGGTCAGTCCATATAAGACTTTGTCCCACTTTTAATCATCCCTGCTAGTGGACATTGGGATTGGTCGCAGATCAAAAGGTCCATTACCATATATCAAGTAATTAAAAAACAAAAAATTTATAAGCATAAGAAATAATTGAAATTCTTGTGCCAATTCCGAGGCTCCATTCTTATTCTGATGCTGGTAGAGGACAAGGACTACGTTTAGGATGCATTAATACCCCAAGCTAAGAAAAACCTGCATGCAGTGGGTTCTGGGTGCAAGTGTATCTAATAAAGCATTTTAACAGATTTAGCTACTACAAGGAGTGTGTCAGTTATACATGGAATTTCAATCTTGGCTTTCCTCAATCAACTGAAAGCCTAACAAATCGTTTCCATCCTTTGACTAGTACACTGCATATTTTTCCTTAATTACTGTGGAAAAGCTTGACTAAAATGCTTCTAACTTTCTAAGCATCGTCTACCATCTATAAATCAAGTTTTTTAGCCCTAGCTCTTTCTATAAATAACCATAAGAGATTGAGGGAGGATGCCCAATAACAACAGAAACATGGATGAAACAGAAAAAGTGTTGCATGATTTTAGAATTGCCACTAGGTTGAAGTTCTAGAAGTTTCAAATGGGGGAATGCTGCTTAAGAAAAAGGTACCAGAAATTTCTAATAAGCCCAATCGAGAATTTAGTGAATTATTTCGACTCTTATATTCATAATGCACTTAAATGACCTATTTTGTTTACAAACCTAAATCGCTAGCAGCGCGTCTCCCAAAAACTTCTAAACCACGACAAGAAAGGGAATACCGAATCGCAAATATTGAATGGTCAATAATGCGGGAAGAAAGGAAGGTATGGATAGCATTTATTTAAATAATTAGGAGGGGGGAAATTGAAAATAGGAACATGAAGGACGCACAGATTATAGCGATAGAGCATGCGAGAGGCTTGGTTAACAGGTAGCTTGGCCATTCCATCGGCGTACTCTATAAAGACGTACTCAACAGGCTCAGTGGAACCCTTGGGGAGGTCGAGTTTAATCCCAACAAATCGTCCAATACCGACCTTCTTGTGCACGACGTAATCTCCAGAGCGGAGACTGTAGGGGTCGGCCTTGTAGCTGAAAGCCCCAATCCTAACTCCTCCCCCTCCAACTCCGCCTTTCAACTTCTGCAGACCCATCTGCTGCTGCTCCTTGACCAGCTGAATATACTTATCAGCCTCTTCGGAATCCATAACGGGTCTCGAAGCATCTCTCTTGCCTGCGTGGTCGCGGCGTATCCTGTCGTTGAGAATGGATAAAGCGTCGCGCTCCGAATCGGTGGTTTCCTTTCGCTGAGGAGAGGCTTTGGTAGTGGGGGCAGCGGCGGGCACGGACCTAGACCTGGACCTGGAGATGGGAAGTTGCCGAGCAGGGAAGTTGGAAGCGAAGACCGTAATAGTATAAGAAGACGAAGAAGGGGGCGCATGGATATCGGGCAAGGGTATGAAGAACGGGAAAAGAGTGACTTTTGCAGCCATAGCCATAAGTCGACGTTATTTACAGAAGGATGGTCAATACCTCGGATTAGGGAAGTTTATATATTTGGAAGTTTTCCCGGGAGAGGGGGCGGTGAGAATTTTTACTAACAGCACTGTCTAATGTAGCCAGTGAAAAGGGTAAAGAATTATACTAGTTAATTTATTTATCTATTTTTTTATCTATGTATATACTAGTTAATTAATTAATTTATTTTTGTATCCATGTATTCTAATATTGTTTTTTATTTTAGTTATTCAATAAAACTAATTTAATCAATAAATTCAAAAAAAATATTGAATGTGTGGTATTCACAATTAAATGCAATAGTGTGAGAAATTTGACACGAGAGGAATGAATACATTGAAAAAGTTAAATAGTAATCGAGGAATATTCACTACATACAGTGAGCCAAATTGAAGATAAATAGAATAACTAGTTATTTGAAGAGGCTGTTGGAGTACTAATTTACTAAACATGTTGTTTATGGTCTCTTCAAAAGACTAGTTATTCTGCCTATTTTGAATTTGACTCATTATATGTAGTGAGTCTTTTTTACTCACTATCTAGATTTTTCAGCGTATTCATCTCTCTCCCTCCAAACTACTCGTGCCATGACCGGCAAAAAAAAAAGCCACATCATTACCATCACAAACGTGCAATATTTTTTTTTGTCGATTAATTTAATTTTATTGGATAGTTAAATAAAGAGTAGTGTTGAAACACATGGATGAAAAAATAGATAGACAAATTAATTATTGTACCTTTTTTATTCTTTTTACTAGCTAAATTAACGAGTGCTATTGAGGTTGCTCTAAAAAGATACTATTTTTTGGCCCTTTAATTATCACTTAATCTCCTCATCTCCTAAACATATTAACTTGAACCCCTTGACTATACTTTTACCCCGTCTAACTACTCACGCGTGCTTGATTTTATAGGGGAAAAACATAGTGCGAACCCAAAAATGTGCTTACTTTAGGAAGGAAGTCAATGTTGTAAATATCGTACTGTACAATCTGTACCAATCAATACATCAACCAATATTCTACTATATTCGTACTGGTCAACACAAATATTTTTTTAATTTTCAATTGATATTTTTTAAATAATTACACATAAACTGAGACTAAGGAGTTGTCTGATAACTCATTTTCAGTACTTAAAACTGAATACGTTAAGTAAAATAGTATTAAATCGGTTTGATAATTAATGGTGATTAATGCTCTGATACCAAGTTGTAATGCCCCGATTTCTCGGAACATTAATTAAAATATTTTAATGCCATGTAAACA
>JABCMJ010016090.1:0-22659 GCA_014822125.1 Arbutus unedo
TACCCATAGTAGCTCTGTTCTTTATTTTGAATTCACAATGTAAACCCAGAAGGAGTATTTTAGTAATCTTGTCAAACTTTTGTCAAAAATATTTTAAATTCATATTTCAATTTATAAAGCTATGTTTTAATCAAGTTTACATGGCATTAAAATATTTTAAATAAATGTTCCGAGAAATCGGGGCGTTACACTAACCATCATGCTGCAAACCACCACCACACTACCAACCATTGGCATTAACCACCACCGCCACCACATTAACCACTACTGCCACTAACCACCACCATCTCTCGCCACTAACCACTATCGTGACTCTTCATCACCACACTGCCGATGCCACTAACCACCACATTGTTGACCACCGTTACTAGCCATTATACCATTGACCACCACTGCCACCACACTAACAACCACCACCATTACCCGCGACTAACTACCACCGTCATCTGCCACTAATCACATTGCTGATCGCCGCCACTACCACCACTGTCGCTAACCATCTCCGCCAATAACGACCATAGCCACTAAATCCTACCGCTACTAATCGCCATTCGCCACCATTGTACCAATCACTGTCTCAATTTTATCAAACAACACCTATAATGACATGTTAAGAATTATAGAATCTAAATCCCAAAATTACATTTCCAAACACCTCAAAATTGTAAAAAAATCTTACTAAGAATTCCATAATCTCGAAAACAACTCCACAATGACTACAAGACGGGTGACATGCTTTTTGGTTCGATAGACGTGACAACGTTGCAAATCGGAAACAGTACTACATATACCGCCGTCACAGGAGATCGTGCCTAAATCCTAAACAAACACCGCTCTGCAATTTAGGGCACGAACCCAAGTACCAGTCGAAAACAACACCAAGTAGCACAATCCCACCACCTCCATCACCACCACCACCACCACCACCGATCTCCTCAGCAACCCCTCGCTCTCGCTAAATGGCGGACTCTCCCGCCTCTACTACGGTCACCACTGACCAACCCAATCCTCACCCCTCTGACCAACCAGAAAACCCGACCCCACAATCTAATCAACCCGATCCATCTCCATCTACCTCTCTTCCGCTAAACCCTAACCCTACTCCTGCCCCAACAGCACCAGCAATTTCTCTCCCGCCGCCACCTTCAATCCAACTTTACGCACCGCAGCAAGTCCCCGTCGTTCCACCGACGGCACCGTCGTTCCGGCCTGCGACGCCACCTATTCCGGTTCCCTCTGCTCCGCAGTTCTCTCCGCTCCCGTTGAATTTCCAGAGTTCTGGTGGTCAAAACCCTGGCGTTCAGCCGCCGGGCGTGAGCTCTCCGGCGCAGCCGATGATGCAACACTACTTATCGGCTGCGCCTGGTCAGCCGCCTAATCCGGCTTACAGGCTCTACTCGCCGATGCCGAATGGTTACCCTGCTCCTCAAGGCTCTATTCCTCCTCCGGGTGGGTTATTCAGTCTCTCTCCCTCTGTCTGTCATTACTTGTGTGTGTATATGCTTGAGAGTTCTCATCTTGATCGTCTTCCCCTCGGACTCCTCCTTGCTATATCATTGAGCTGTGAATTGCAATTGTTTGGCTTACTCTTATAAGAAACTGAATGTACTTTAAGCTCCATTTGGATAGATGTGCGTATCAAATCTAGAGATTTGAGGTTCAATTTCAAGGGAAAGATAAGAAGTTTGGTTGGCTATTGAAACTAGAGTGTGAGAGCAACTCCAAGCCTATTATGAATTTTCTCTAGCCAATGTACACAGAAAAATATCATCTTGTATTTTACCTACCGACTATTTGTTTCCCCAAACCCAACTCTCCTTTCTAGGTATTGGTTGGTGATGTGGCATTCTTCTTTGTTCGACGAATTTGCCTAATCTTAGGAGCCAAATTAACAAAAAGGCAGAGCCCATTGCAGAGTGAGGAGAGGCTATAGCAGATGATTTTTTATGAGGTTCACCATTTGCCTAATCCCAAGATGCTCTACTAGGGGTTAGAATTATGTATCTTGGAGAAATTGGAATCTTAATAATTAAATTTTATATCCGATCTATTCTGATAAAGCTCCCAAACTCAATACTGTGATCCGCGTGTAAGCAATCCATTCCAAAATTTGAAATATTCGCATTCACTAACAGAGTCAAATCCCTTCATTTGAAATCCATGTCTATCCAAACATAGGCTGAGTTATGTTTTCTATTTAGGGGTTGTATTGGCTGCAACGATCTTTTGAATCTTCCTTTAGCGTTTAGCGTTTGCCTGATGCATGAAGTTGTATAAACATATTTAAAGTTTGTGGGTACTAGGAAGTAAAATCTATGGCATATCTTTCTTTGCATGTGTTGAAGTTAGCGGAGTTGTTTGTTATTCATGGATAGAATAGTGATATTTCATATGATTAATGGTCTAATTTAGAGGGGAAAAGTTTAGTTGAGAGGAGTTGGGAGGAAATTCGTGTTGGTTGTGTAAGGGGTATCGATGACGGGATGTTTTCTCCTACAGTGTCCTGATTGATTACGGTCAGAAAGGTTTGAAGGCTTCATATTGCAGTTCCTTAGAGACTTTCCACTCTACAACTCCTTTGTTGGTATGCACATGTTTGCTTAGTTTCTTTGATTTCTTTTTGAGAAGGCAATATCTAAGTCAAAAAAATTAATAATTCTTCAAACTGGCCTCAGAGGAAAATTGAATGACACGTGACATGTCACAGTTTAACAAATGTACTCTTCCCAAATCTCATGCTAAATATTTCCCAGTCGTGTCATCTTCGTTTATTAGGCTATCCTCTGATAGTTGCCTGGATATGGATCCCTTTCCCCCTTTAATGGGCTCTTGATACTTGAATTGCGGCAGCGGATCATGTTACCAACTGAGGGCTAGTGCCTTTGCATTCCAAGGTATCACAATCTTTTTAACTACAATCTGTCTTTCTTTCTCTCTGTAGTTCTTTCCTTTTTATCTATGCATTGAGTGTTAACAGTTGAGATATAAAGACTCTGGGACATAAGATATTTGTATCTGCAATTTCCTTGGCGTTAATGAGATAATAGCAGTCTCATGTTATCCTATTACAAAACATCATAAACGGTGCATCGGGTAGTTTGAGAAGGCTACTATTTGCGAGTGGATGCATAAGGTAAGCCGACCTCGTACATCCATTGTTTTTGAATTCGATGTTATTGTCTTCGTGTTCCTTCAGGTTTTCTGTTCAGGTGGTGATTGTTCCCATGCTGTGCTGCAATCTCTGTTATGCATGTAATATGTGGTAAAAACATTTAGTTATTCCGTGAACTTATTTTATGGCATAGATTTACAGATGTTAAGAACTGTTCTGTTAGTTGTTACTAATATTATTATGTGAACCTGCTCTGATGATTTTGCATAGATTTTTCCATTCATGCAGGCATGCCTCGTTATCCCTCTCCATTTGCGCCAATGGTTCGACCAACCTTTCCTCCACGTCCACCCGGTACAATTGGCATTCTGCCACCACTGTTACGCCCCCCTGTGATGGGGATTCGTGGTCCCATTATCCCTCCTGTTTTTAGGCCAGCGCCCATTCCAAGTATTACACCAACAGAGAAACCACAAACTACAGTTTATGTTGGAAAGATATCATCGACAGTTGAAAGTGATTTCATCCTCTCTCTCCTTCAAGTAGGTTCAGTATATGTTTGTATACCCCTTGTGTGGTTTGATTTTGCCCCGTTGCACTATGCTTCTTATACTGAAGTAACAATTTGGATGTCTTGATTTTTGAAGCTTTGTGGACCCGTCAAGAACTGGAAACGGGCCCAAGATCCTACAAATGGCACGCCTAAAGGTTTTGGCTTTTGTGAGTTTGAGTCTGCTGAAGGGGTTTTACGTGCATTAAGGCTGCTATGTAAATTGAATGTTGATGGACAAGAGCTGGTGGTACGCTTTAGTTCCGGTTTCATTTTTGTTCTTTTTTGAGTCCTGCTACTTTTTCCCCAGCTATTACTAACTTGAAGTGCTTATAATTACCAGTATTACCGTAGTTGTCGTCGCTATTATTATATTAACCTTCCTTTTGGATAGTTGACAATACAATTTCACTGTCACCGTCACTGTCTTGTCTTTCTCTTTGAGCAAATACCTCATATGGTCCTCTCCTCTCCTATACTTAATATTGTTTTCCTTCATTTTCTTGGTTCTGCTCTCCTCAATACATGAATTAAATATAGAACCAAGCAATGGTTCAGTTTTGCCAGATACGTGCTGGTTTGTATTCATTGTTTTCACTTGCTGAAGTTTTGCTCCTATTTTGAAGGCATTTTAGCCTTGTAGTTGGACTAAGACTAATAGTCCACTCTCGTCAAAAATGTTATTCTTAGATTGCTCACTCAGATAGCATGAAGACTGAGCTACAAATGTATGGAGCTATTCCTGCTGTAACTCTTCTCAATCTTATTATACGTGAGACTATGTTGCATACGAACGCTACCTACCAGTCCATTGATCTTGTGTTATTATCCGTCTATCCATAGCATACACAGTAAAAAGAAAAATAGTGATTAGGGATCTATATTTTTGAGTGTTCGCTACCATTGATGATATTTCTAGGTCATAACTTTCGGGTTAAGTAATATTGAGCAGCTTTTGCATAAAGCTGGTAGATTAAAATTCATGTGACAAATCATTTGGTTCTATGCCTGGTCACTAAACTTTGATATATCTCCCCGTCAATCAAGACATGAAATTTGGAAAGCTTGTTGGTATTGTACTTTACCTTGTTAGTCGTTATGATTGTACGCATTGGTCTTTGTTTCACACGATGGAGCTATCTCAGCCGGCATACGTCTTCCTTTCTACGTTGCGCTTCCTCACTAGGACAGTTACTGTTAATTTTCCTTGCTCCCTTGTTCTCCCTTTGGATGTGAATTTATAACTAACTTTTGGTACTAGCATTGCATAGTGATTCTGATTCTTTTGGAAATTTGGTTGGTCGACTAGGCAGCTATGATTGGGTACTGTTTTTGTTCTTTGGTGTTGTTTTCTCAGCAGAGGCAGCCACTTGTTATCTTTCATTACTCCTATAGTGCATGCCAGCTCCAGAAGTATATATGCTAAGATTTTTTTTGTGAGTAGTCATTTTTGTCCCTTATTATTCTTTTCTCTTGAAGAATGATGAGAGTGGTCACCTGTCCGGCCTCTTTTTTCTATTGAGTCTCATTCGGTCCTTGTCTTCTTCCTATAGTTACCATTTTTACTTGCATGTCAGGTGTCCTTATCTTGAAACTCCTTTATCTTGGCCCTTTTCTCCATGACTTTTACCCTTGTAATGGATTGCCAACAGAAATTGGTACAAGAAGAGAATGGGCGATAAGGAGCCTAATTTTGCAAAACGCTATTGACACGGCGTCAATCCTTCATATGAGTTTGTTAAATTCGGTCTTTATTTTTTTGGTGTATTGATTTCCTAAATTTTTTTTGTTCTTGCTCAGAGAATCTGTAGCTTCCCATGCATGCGGTGCCTATGGGAAAACAACTTACTTAGTAAGCTTGGATTTTATGCTGAGACTCATAGTTCTAATTAATTAGTACGGCTCGGTGTTCACAACATTATTTATAGACCTAGTTCAAGTGATTGCTCGAATTTGAACTACATTTTTATACTCACGAATGAAAAAGATACGAAGTGTTGCTTTGGATGTGAACTATCTACGACTAAAAGGTTTATGCTACCAGGATGTTTATGTGCATTAATTGTTACCATTATCATGTGTTGATAAGAGTAAATTTGTTGATGTTTGATCTTGTATTCATTCATTGGGTAAATTTTCTGTAAATGCTTGTTTAGATAAATGTTACACAAGCAACAAAAGAGTATCTTGAGCGTTATGTTGAAAAGAAAACTGAAAGTGCAAAGAAACTCAAAGAGACTGAAAGTGAAGGTGCTGAGAAGAAGGAAGAAGGTGCACCAAGTGCCGAGAAGAGTGAACCTCCAAAGCCCTCTATCGAGGACTCAAAGAAAGATGACAAAGACTCAAGTAATGAAGAAAGTAATGACGCTGCCAGTTTTGGCATTGTGACTGATGAAGACAGGGAAGCTGATCGAGAGGCTCTAGAGAAGCTTACAGGTATGATAGAAGAGAGATTAAAGAATAGGCCTCTACCTCCGCCACCTCCACTGCCAACTGCTGATGCTTCCGGTAACTCAAACTCAGAGCAGCCAGCCAGATCAAAGGATGGGGACTCTGATGTGGATATAATAAGAAATGGTGAGACTATTCAGAGGGATACAGGGAGTTCTTGTGTTTATATCACTTTGTATTTAATAATAAAATTGAAGAAAATAATGAAAATAAGTTGTTATTGCCACTGTAGATTGTGTTTCGTTTGAAGTAGATTCATGTAAGGTTCATTTGGCATGCTTTCTCCCTTTGCTTCGTTTTCATCTATTTTTCTGATGCAGCGGAAGATAAAAATGACGATGAGATGACAAGTGACAGCAAACCTCTAAGTGAGCATGATAAACCTGAAACAAGTTCACCTGATAGAAGTAGAAGGCATGATAGGAGGAGCAAAGATCGAGAACGAGATCTGAAACGAGAAAAGGAAAGGGAACTTGAAAGGTACGAAAGAGAAAGGGAGCAGGACCGAGCTAGGAGAGACAGGGAGAGAGACTATAAGATTAAGGAAGATGACCGTAGGTACAAGGCACGTGTTAAGGAATGGGAATCAAGGGAGAGAGAGAAGGAGTATGTGCGGAAGATGGAGAAAGAAAAAGAGAAAGATAGGGAGTACAAGAGGAAACGGGAAGTTATGGATCAGGAGGATGAAAATGATGGTGGTGATTCCAAAAGGAGGAAACACAAGAGCAGCGGGTCAGATGAGAGAAAAAGAAGGTTAAGGGAAAAGGAAGAAGACTTTGCCGACAGACTTAAAGAAGAGGACGAAATTGCTGAGGCCAAGAGGAGGGATGAAGAGCAACTTCTGCTTCAGAAACATGAAGAGAAAGATGCTGCAGAAATTGCTCCTGTTCACGTAACTAATGGTGGTGACAAAGCCGCATTTCCTGATGAAACTAATGTGGGGATCAAAGATGAGGCTGTTGAAGAAACTTATAATGGTGGGAAAACCATAGTAGCAATACTCTTAAATCCCCCGTCCCATATTTTATGTTCATTTTTGACAGTCTTGCATTTAAGCGAAACAACAAATAATGTACTTTTGTGAATAGTTATTTTTCAAAATTTCCTCCAATAATCAAATGAGCTAATTGAGGTCTTTTGATTGTTATTTTTAGAAAAGATTATTCACGAGAGTATAATCTTTGTGTTATCCAATTAGAAGCACGAATGCCGAAAATTGACAAACCAAAATGGAAAGAGGAGTAATTTCTCAATTTCCTCCCTCCTTTCACTGATGTTATTATCCCTTTTTGATAAAATGGTTTGGGCTTTCAATTTCAGGAGTTGAGGTTACAGAAAATGGCAATGGGGATGAATCAGTCACTGGATCATTTGCAACCACTGACACTCAGCATGATAGCAATGTATCTTCTAAAAAGTTGGGCTTTGGTCTTGTAGGGTCAGGAAAACGAACTGCTGTCCCCTCTGTTTTTAATGAAGAGGAAGATGAGGATGCACGGAAGGATAAAAAGATGAGGCCTCTGGTTCCAATTGATTACTCAACTGAGGAACTGCAGGCTGTCCAATCTACCACTCCTGGTGCACCATCTCCAAATTTGGCTGCGGCAGCAGAATTCGCTAAACGTATCTCCAGTGTTACCAAAGACGAGAAACCTGATGCAGAAAAAGAAAGAAGCAGGCGCTCTCATGATAGGTCTAGCCTAAGGGATAGAGGCCGGAATGATGACGAGACTAATTGGGGAAGAGATGAGGGTAGAAAAGAGAATTATACACGGAGCAGGGATAGGGAACATGGACTCGATAAAGCTAAGACCCCGGACAATAAGAAGCTCTTGGATGCAAAACAATTGATTGATCTGATACCGAAGACCAAGGATGAATTGTTCTCTTATGAAATTAACTGGGCCGTGTATGATAAGGTGAACAGCTGTACTTGTCTGATATAATTTTGTTTCTATGTTCTACTTGAAGTTCGAATTTTTTGTTTGTCCAGAGTATAAAATGGCAGAATGCCAGCTAGTCCTAATCTTTTTTGGGTTCAATCAAATGTTGTCTTTCCAAAGGCACATAGTTTGCTGAATTGAACAGAGATTCCTTGGAGGTATCCACTAGAAAAAACTAAATAAATATGTAAATTCTTTGAGGATAGCTTTGAGAATCTGGAGTCATTCAAGTTTATTTTGTTGTAGGCACTTGGACATACAAAGGTGTCTAGGGGGTTTGTCTTAGGTAACTCGTATATTCGAATCTTCGATTTGACTATTAGTATTCTCGTACTGCTGGTTGGACCCAGGATTGCACCTTGTTTTAATATGAAAATTATAGAACTGGAAATACATGAAATGTGACTTCACATTGTTTTGAGATATTTCTAATGTTATTGTGACATAATGAAGAGGGTTTTCCACTTAAATGTGGACAGCTCCTTTTTTGACAAGTTCAAAAGTAGGACAGCTCTTACTTGCGAGCGATGACAGTGATAAACTTGTGAGATCATGATGTACTATTGTGTGAGTGGAAGTCCTAGCAACTTATGTGCGAGTACAAGATATAACTATCCATGCCAAATTGAATGGAAAAGTTGGGGGGTTGTTGAGTCCATTCTGATATGTTAACTGGTGAAAAGAGTGCATTGAAGTTTTTCTGGAATATGGTTTGCACGGGCTTGGGAAGTTTGCTTGAAAATGCTGACAAACGGCTTGGTTCTCTGTAAGATTAGTTCTGTGGAAATGTGTTTCTGGTAGTTGGGATACAATAGTTCAAACTTTGTACGAATTAGCCTCTCTTGGTATGCACCTACAGAATTGAAAACTATATCTGGGTTTCTGTATTGATTACTGGCTTCGTTTTGCTCCCTTGTTTTCGAAAGTATTATTTTTTACTGGATTTTTTTCTGAAAAAGGAAAACGAAGAAACTAAAAGGTGGCCAACAACCGCTTTGCAACTTCAAGTGCGTGCATGATTGAATGAAGATAAAAATATCTTTCATTGAGTTGTTGTATTGATGGATAGTTTTAGCATGGTGTTGTGTCCAAAACAATAACATCGTTGTTATTTTGAACTTTCTCAGAATGAGCTGCATGATAGAATGAGACCGTGGATCTCTAAGAAGATAACAGAGTTTTTGGGTGAGGAAGAGACTACATTGGTAGACTTCATAGTGTCTAGCACGCGTGAACATGTAAAGGCAACGGAAATGCTGGGGAGGCTCCATTCTATCTTGGATGATGAAGCTGAAATGTTTGTGCTAAAGATGTGGAGGATGCTTATCTTTGAAATCAAGAAAATAGAGACAGGTCTTGCTTTGAGGTCTAAACCCTGATCAATCTCAGGTACATTGAGCATCCTCATAGCTGGAGAATTCATTTGCTTTTACTTCTGCTGACATTATTTCTCAACTCCTTGCATTTTATGAGAAAGCAGCATTTCTCTCTAGGAATAATGGTATATTTTTTGGTTTGTAATGGTATAAAAAGTCATTAATCGAGTTAGCTGTGGCGTCAAATCCTTTCTTGTTTTTTGGACTCCTCGTCTGCATGGCATCCATGCCATGGAAAAGCAGTATTTGATTTCTGGTTTACAATGTTTCTAGCATCTGTATCAAACGTTCTGAAGTGATGAACCGATCTATGTATGCATATGTTCTTGGAAAGAATGGTTGTTTGTTGTGGTCTGTGTGTCTGAACTCTGAAGCTTATATCCTGACCTTTCTTTAGGATGGTCCGTGTTCCAAGTTGCAGAACATTTTCATGTGATGTTATGTCTTTGAGATCCTTTTCCGTTCATATCTGATATTAGTGGATGATCTTGTTTCTGAACTCCATAATTTTCCTCTCAATCATGCTGTTGGTTTCCTGAAATGCCCTGTACGCCTATTTTGATCCTCTTCACTCTTTGCCTGCAACAAGTAGACCATTTTTAGTTTTCTTCTTTTTGTTCTTTAGGGAAAATGTTTCAGCTGAAAAATCTTCGTGATTGATTCCTTCCAGAGTATGTGTCTAATGCCGTCAATGGTTCAAAAATCTGTGCAAGGCTAACTTTTACCAGCTTATGATCAACCATCTTGCTTTTAGAAACATGACGACCCTTACATAAACACAATTTTTAATAGATAATGCCAAACCGGGTTCCCGGGTAGGAAAAGTACTGTCTGGTATTTTTTTAATTTTTTGTGTTCTCAGAAACTATTTGCCAGTGTTTTCAGAGAACGTCAAAATGATACTGCACAGGGTTCTGATGCTACGATCACTTTGACTGAAGAGAAAATCCTAATCTGAAATAAAAAAAGAACCTCAAGGGTTTGCGTGGTGGTCAAGGCTTGAGAGTTAAGAGGTATACTTTTTCATGTCTCAGGTTCAAAATTTCCCAAGTGCTATCAATTCTTACATGGTCAGTTTATATAACGCAAAAGTTCCGACTTTAAATGGAGCTTCTGCAAGTAGACGGTGAAATTGGTCCCCCAAAAAATAGTCGGCATTAGGTTGAGTGTAATTTTAAAACCGGCTAGATATCTTAGCTATCAAAAAAAAGTGAATCAAAAAAAACATAAGGTAAGCTATGAAAGCTAGAGCCACTTGGGTACTGAACATCCCTTGCGAGTGCCGCAAATGGATTTTATTTTTATTATTGGCAGGACATGGTTAAAAGTCTGAGATTCGACGCACAGAGGGAGTTGTCCCTTTACTTTGGGTTGGCCAAATTGTATGTGCAATGGAAGCAGTGTTCTATTTTGTAACGTGATGAAAGCACAATAGAGGCTGCTGCAGTGGCAGCTGATATGCAAGACTGTTTCCATCAGCCACTGTTATCTACGATGCTAAAGTAGCAGTGATTCCATGACATGCATGGAAAGTTTAAGGAAAATTTTCTACCTTAGCATTAGATTCTCTTAACTTCTGTTTGGATCTTTGATTTGTTGAGGAACCTGTGAATGGAAAAGAAAGGTAAGAGCTATTAATTCATTGGTTTTAGTGAAGCAATGCAGAAGAATTTCTTGTGTTTTTAGTCTCTTCATAATCCAATGGAAGATTTTGCATCACATTGATATACCATTTTTAAGTTGCTTTATAGCTTCATGAACTATTATTATTGATGTCATCACCTCTTAAATAGGTTTCTTGAACCGACCCTACCATTGGTGTGGATTGGTTGAGGTAGAGAACCTTTCCCCTTTTTTTTTTTTTTCCACTCGTTTACATGTCAACATGTCTTCAAATGTCGGGTCATCAGTAAGTTTGTAAAACACGATAGGTATTTGCTTTCAAATTGGATGATAAGGGCCAGAAAAGGGCAAACATTCCAGAAAAGGGCAGACATTCATTCTTAAAAGCAAGGTGTACCTTTTGGAACCGTAAAGAGTTTTTAGTTTGAAAGGGATTCATACTCGAGGCATACAGTTTCACTTTGTGTTTGAAGAAATTAGTGACTTTGGTGAGCACACATGTGGTTTGTCAACAAATAGTAAGTTAATAATGTTACTAACACATCATGTTATATATCTAATTGTACATTTTGTTTGCATGACATGTAACAACTCATGAGATTTACAAATTTTGAACACATAATTAAAATTTATGAGATCTGTTTTTATATCTTATATTTAAAACATGAATTATGTGACATGACATGTAAACTGATTTATTATTCAACAAGTTATGTGTTTGTCTTCGTCTTTTTTTCTCTAGACAAGATAAACACGTAACTGAGTGAGATGATGGTACACCACGTGACTATTTTCTCATGAGTGAACAATTTCTCCTTTTTGGCTTGGGTATACAAATTTGGTAGAATTTCTATACATACGTACATATATATATATATATATATATATATATATATATAGAAACAAGGACACCTTCATTATTTTGTAAAATATGAAACTATTTTCAAACAAACCTAGCATATTGAGAGATCATGTGGTAGTTGATATGTTCAAATTGAGGAGCCATAACTTGCATCATTAGATTTAGTCCATGTTATTATCCTCTTGGCGATTTTTGATTGTTGGAGGGATAAATTAGTCTCAAACTGTTAGTTTAGGAATTAATAGTCATAGGATTAAATAAAGTTGTTCCTTGTCTAGTTTGGTCTAGTATTAATTGCAGTATAAAAAATATGTGAGTTGTTCAGTGTTTGATTATTGGGATAAAAAATAGGTTAACTTTTAGATTTCTTGTTTTACCCTCTTCGTAGTATTAAAATATTGTTTTGTCCGCCCTATATGAAACTATACTACAATCTCCCTGAATCCGTGGGCGAGAGATATAATTGAGTGGTAGATTTTTATGAGTGTGTTGCCATTGAGGATTATTTTGGTAAAAAAGTTAGTCCGAAATATTGTTTAGTCCTCTAAAAATAATTCCACATTGTAGATGGTACTATTTTATCCCATTAATAATCCACTATGTTAGTTAACTTAAACATGTCAATCACATTTGGACTGCAATTTAACAAGAGATTGAGATGGACTAAAATAGAACAATTCAACTTATAAGTAGGTTATTCAACAATCAAATGTGCTCATGTACCAACCTGTTGGTCCACTCTTGCAAGAACAGGATTCTAAACACCTCTTAAAGTGAGATTTTGAGAAGAATTGCTCATCTATCTTTCTGTTTCAAATAGGACCTTCCCCTGCTTCATGAATAATCATTGTGGAAGATAGTAAAATGTCATAGTTAAGCCTTCTAGTTTATCGTAGTCAAGAAAAAAGAGTAATTGCAATTGGAAACGAAGCATCAATCATTATACATGATCCAGTCTTGTTGTAAAAGCAAGAATTTTATCATCATAATCATGAACAACATCATGCTATGAACCGAAAACAAGCATCACAGATTTGGATCGTATTCTTCCTCTTTATTTCCAAAACACAATAGGATTATTTATAGCCATGCTGGATTCTTCAATGGTGTAACGACAGCCTTCACTTGCAAGTAGTTGGAAAGACTGTAGACACCCTTCTCCCTACCCTGTCCGCTCATCTTATACCCACCAAAAGGAATCGCTGCATCAAATACGTCGAAGCAATTAACCCACACTGTCCCAACTCTCAATGCACGAGTCAGGGTGTTGGCGGTGTCGATGTTTTGGGTAAACACTCCGGCAGCCAGTCCATACTGAGAGGCATTAGCTCGTTTTATCACATCACCAAGATCCCTGAAAATCCAACCCAAAAGATTTTCTTATTTAAAAAAGACGTGGAAATGGCTAATGTGCTGTTTGGTTGTGCGAAAAAATCATTTTGTGTGTGCATGTGAACAATGCCAATATGTAACGAACCTAATTCATCCTTGTCACTATTTCATAGCTAATTCACAAGTTTTTGTTGTTGACATACACAAAATATAATCAATATCTTAACTTTTTAGTTTTTTTTTTTTTACTAAAGAGAATGATCAAACTTCAATTTAAATTGCCCGATTCATAGAATTTTTGGACAACTAATCGGGCACTTGACAATCATATGAATTAGAATACATACCCGTTTTAAAAGCGTGTGAGAATGAAGGGAGGGGTCTCTTTAAGAAATGGATTTGTTCAGAGAAAGTTTTACTCACTTGTATTTCAAGATAGATTGCACTGGACCAAAGATTTCCTCCTTTGCTATCAGCATGTCATCCTGATATTAAGCAACGTTTCTGTTAGTTGTACTGAAGAGTCAATTTTCAAGGTAGAGAAATAAAAGGTTGTAATGTCAGGAGATATACCTTAACATTTGAGAAAACAGTGGGCTTAATATAATAACCTTTGGTGCCAAGTCTCTCCCCTCCAGTTTCAAGGGTAGCTCCACTGTCGACACCAGCTCTTATGCACCTCAGAATCTTTTCAAATTGCTCTGAATCAATCTAATTCGATAGGCAAAACTCCGTGAGTATTTCAAAAGTACACCAATTTTTTTTTTCTACAAAATTTGTAGTACTAAGCAGAAGAGAAAATTGAGTAGAAAAAAATGCACACTAATGTGAACCATTCCCCATTTTTTGTCTGAAATTTATTTTCTTCACCAGACTGAACACTGTACCTTTATCGGACAGTTTTTCCAAAAAGAGTTTCAGATGGGAAGAGAAACTCTTGATGATTTACCTGTGGCCCTTGTTCAATTCCACTCTTAAATGGATCACCAACAAGACGTTGCACAGCCCGTGCCTTTGCTTTCTCTAAAAACTCATCGTATACACGCTCATGTACATACGTACGAGAACCAGCACAGCAGCATTGTCCCTACATATTATAGCACACAACCTTAATTCCCTTTTCTATGATCCACCAATTCACAAAGACATTTAATTTGACCAACCTGGTTAAAGAATAGAGCAAAGTGAGCCAGTTCGACAGCCTGATCCACGTCTGCATCCTCGCATACGATGAAGGGAGATTTTCCGCCAAGCTCCAAAGTCACTTTCTTAAGATTGCTTTTGGCTGCCAGTTGAAGTACAATTTTTCCAGTGGCTGTTGATCCAGTGAAAGCAATCTGCAAGAATGTTAAACATAAGGTGAAAGGTACAAGGAATGACATTTTTTTGTTGGTTTACTGGTATTTCCATTTCAAAACATCAAATTCAGCAGAAGGCCAATTATGGTCTTCTAGTCTCCGTCACCAAAAATGAATCAAATTCCCATTCAATGATCAATCGCCGTTTATTGAGGTTCATTGCATAAGGTAAAGCCGAAATGCTGCCCTAAGATATGCCATATACCAAAATCATAATATAAACAAGCTCAGAGATTGGTTGCCATATCTCAAAATCATAATATAAACAAGGTCAGAGACGAGCTGCAGCGAATCCTCAAAGATAGTTAGCCACAAGTACTGAATATTACAACTTGGGTTTCAGCATAAGTCTCAACAGGCATCCCCGCTATAGCATGCTTTGTTCAAGGAGGAACAAGTATATGTAAATTGATTCAAGAACCTACTTGAGATGACTCTTTTACCTTAAATATATATACATTTTCCTCTTATCTTTTCATTTAGCAAGGTCAAGTTATCATGGAACAGTAACCTGCAAACCTATAGGTTTTACGTACGGGAACAAAACTTGTGATCCGTTATACAAATTTCCAGGAAAAAATCAGCTAAAAGATCTAACAGACAAGGATTTCCAGTCCTTCACATCTCACTCACTGCATTAATATCACTTTCAGCTCCCTTTCCCCTAGAACAAGTGTTTCACTTTATTAAACTGGACACAGAGAATCTCATGTTTGAGGCATTCCAACAGTATTATGCCTTAGGAATGATCGAGCCAATAGTAAGATTGTAGCATCTACCATACATCAAGTAAGTAAACCCCTATTCGGACTTTATCCTTGTAAATTTTGATATCCTGAGCCAGACTAAAACAATGTAATGCAAATGACTAATTCCTCATTCATGAAGGAGTACAAATTTGAACCTTGTCGACATCCATATGACTGGCTAGAGATGCACCAGCAGTGGGACCAAAACCAGAAACCACATTCAGAACGCCGGGAGGAAGGCCAGCCTGTCCCAAAGATAATCTTGTTAGAAATTATACTGAGATAATACAGGAGTGCAGTAGGAGCACAAGATGGGCAAAATTAATCAGAAACAACCCAAATTCTGTAATGACAAGGATATCGTGTATTACTATGATTCACATCACATGTTAATACAACTTAGTTTCATGTATTGGTTGTACAGAACTTCTATCTTGTGAAAGCAAAATTTGATTCTTGTCATTTATGCATAATGGGCTCCTAGATGCTTTTAACATTTATGATTTCGTCCATGTTTTTCATAAAGGCTTGTATCCATCTTTGACACACCAGACTTCACTTCAATCTGTATTAGTAAGTATATGATACGGCTATGGTTATGTCTATGCCTATGTCAATGAAAGTTGGTGCTTGGTGATATATCAACATGAATTTGGTTATACTTAAGATCACTTAATGTCTCAACTTCCAAGGTGGGGCTAAAGTTCGAAAACTACTCGACAAAGTCAGAATCGACGGATATAAAAAGTCAGGAAGGTGGCCCTGCAGCTTATGACTTTGCCAACACCACTCCACCATCAAAAGATGAAAGAGAAAACACTTACAGAAGTTTGACTGGTAAAATACCTCATGCATTAGCTTTGATACGTAGAGGGCAGACAATGGAGTCTGTTCTGCAGTCTTTAGGACAACAGTGTTACCACATGCTAATGCAGGTCCAACTTTCCAAGCAAACATGAGAAGAGGGAAATTCCAGGGGATAATCTGTCCAGCAACGCCAACCGGTTCGTGCAGCGTTTGCACGTGATATGGTCCATCCGCAGGAACTGTGAGACCATGAATTTTATCTGCCCAACCTGCAAAGTTTGTACATAAAAATCTTAGAACATGTACAATACTTTTTTTGTAAAGAACAACAGGAAACTAAAACAGTTGCATATGATGTAGTAGTTCCTATTTTACCTACCAGCATAATACCGAAAGAGGCGCACAAACATTGGTATTTCAATGTTTGCAGACTGCTCATATGGCTTCCCATTGTCCCAAGTCTCGAGCGCTGCGATTTCATTGTTATGCTTTTCAACCAAATCAGCAAAGCGCAACAATATCCGAGATCTTTCCTGTATATAATAAGCGATATGGTAATTACGTGTATCATCTATAGATATATAAGCAAAAATGAAAGAGGAAGGGAAAATAAATAGATGAGATGAGAGATTGTTACATAAGCAGTCATTTTGGGCCATGGTCCTTCATCAAAAGCTTTGCGAGCTGCAAAGACTGCTCGATTGATATCTTCTGCATCACCTTCAGCAACATGGGCAATCAACTCCCCAGTCCTTGGGTCCAAAGTCGAAAATGTTTTCCCTGATGCCAGAGGAAGGAAGCTTCAGATATCTAGTGTTCAAACTCTAAATTCTAGACACCTATTCGTTAGGATAACTACATTAGGAGGCATAAGATCAACAGTTATTTATTTCTTGTGACTCTGTATAGGGCCTAACGGACCCACTAATCCTGCGGGGCCCAACTAAAACTGGGACAACCCCGTATAGCCTAGCACGACACAGAGATTGATGACAAAACACGAAGGTGAGGGTCGAACCCAGAGCAAAGAGTTCTGACTTCTGAGACGCTCGTTGCCAGGTGACTTTACCACTGTGCCACTTCCATCCCTTGGAGGTTGACCAAAGTTTTATCCTTACATAGAAGTGTCAAAATGACATATTGTTGTATATTTGAGCACGAAAATCTCACCAGATGCTGCATCCACAAATTTTCCATCGATAAGGAGCTGAGTATGGTCTACAGTCACCGGTGGCTTGATTGGCTCCTCAATAGCCGCAGCTGTGCTGTATTTCCAGATTCCTCCGCCAGGGCCAGAGTTCTTTCCTACAAGAAATTGTAAATGTCGCCTTCTGAAGATGATGATCAAAACTTTGGTCCAAAATCGAAAAACTGAGCATTACTCAGGAAGAACAGAGAGGCAGAAAACGAATTTTCTTTTAATTATTTTCCCCTCTGATTTTTGTTCGAAAGCGAGAATGTTTGAAAATCAGGACTATGTCTGAACCAAGGATGGAGCTAAGGGGATAAGTGGTGGCAGCCCGTCACAACTACATTTTTTTCTTTGTTTACTCTGTTATACACTAACTGTTTAGTCCCTTAGATTTATTTTTATAAAACAGGTCCCAAAAAAAAGCCCAAAGCCAATTTAGTGGTTTAAGTGAAATATTAAAAAACATGAAGTCTCAATTCAAAAACAACAAACATGATTTTCTTTGGTATTGATATTGCCCATTTGTATTTTCAGTTATGAAAATTGTGAAGACTAGAGAATGCAATAGATGGAGGATGAATTTTTGACAAATTTGTTGACCACATACATTGAGAAAACATTTTTAGAGGTTTTGATGTGAATACTATCATCGACCTGAAAGAGCCTCGGGTGCAATTCAAGATATCTCACTTGAGTATATAGATTGACCTAAAATTATTATTTTTTTGGTACATATGAAAAACATCGTTCATTATGGTTTTTAGTATGTTATTTGATTTTTTTTTAAAATTCAATGAATATTCGTATTGCAATTTATCTTTTCATTTTCAGTATTAGTATACATTTTTCGCCACTACTCTTTACATTTTACCAAAATCAATTTGAAAATCACAATGAACCCAAGTTCATCAAATGACTGTATTTAATATAACCGGCACAATTACACACAAAAAAAAAAAAAACACATTTTTGTAATCTACTATCTCATAAACGCCTGATCCAGAAGAAAAGAAAATTTAGTGATCAATCATGCTTTGTTAATTTAACTGCTTGTTCTTCGAATCTATTCGGTGCTGTTGTGATGAAAAAACCTACGAAATGCCGATTGCCGTTATATATCAACTCCTCCAACTTCAGAGATCTACTTTAGATGATCAAGTCAGATGAAACAAATCAACTCCACCAGATTTAAGTGAAAACTAAAGTCTCATTTCTCAATTAGTTGCGATTCACAAAACATCGATCGCAAACGAACGATCGATTGTCCAATGAAACGCACTGTTCCAGTAATCACTGCAGAGTCGAGAGACAAAGAAGAGGAGCAACGAAAGACAGATTATTTGATAGTGTTTACCTCGAGAAAGTAGAGCAGCAGGGGAAGAAGAACGTAAGGAGCGAGAGAGAAGCCTCAAGGCCGCCATTGCTGAAACTTGTTTTGGTTTGCGCTGTAGCCTTTATACGGCCTGTCGTTGCAGAGGTTTTGTTTGGGCAGATAAGTGATCGGTTTTCGTGGAGTTATATGCGTACGAAAAGTCCAAACTGACAGGTTACACATAGGAAAATTGCTCTAAATCAGTATTGGATTTTGGTATTCGTACATAAAAAATGATACACACATCATTTTTACACATTACTCAAAATTACGTCGTTTTATGTTGAGAAAAAATCGCTCAAAATATATTTGGGTCTTCTTCAACACAAAACAACGTAGTTTTGAAAAATGTGTAAAAATAATGTGCAAAAGTAATGTGTATGTAGCATTATTGATTCGTACATACCATAGCACAGATTGGGCCCATTCACATTTTAAATCATTTTCTCTCTCCTGCTATCTCTTCAAATATCCAATCCACGTCCATCTCACCCTAGTTTCTCTCTCAGCCCTCTCTATCGTTTTCTCTCTTCTGCTTCTTTCTCCTATAATTGATATGATATGAACGAAAAATAATCATACTTGAATTCTTTTAATGAAAACATGGTTCACTAAAGACCACAAATTAACACAAAAATTAAATTAAAAAAACTCTAAAATAATAGATCAAAAAAGTTCTAAGTGCGTACTATTATTTTACTCTTAAAATTTTCTTTTTGTCTCTTGCAACATTTATTTGATTAACAATTTCTTAATCTTTTTATAAGTTAAATTTATGTAATATCTAGATAAATCATCTCATCTAATTTAATCTTTATTTATTCATTATTTTGTTGCCTAATTTTAACATAGTGTTAGTTGTTATCAGGAATAACTCAATAAATAAATTCATTGACAAAACCATAAAATAATTTACAAAATATTTACAAACTAGTCAAGTTAAAATTTAATAATCATTTTTGGTAGAAATAGAAATGTTTTTTTTTGTCTATAAAATAGTTTTTTGAATTTTTTTTGTGAAGTTAGAGGCACAATATGAAAATCAAAAGTCAAAAAAATAGTTCATTAGCTCTAAGTGCTCTCTTTTTTAGATTTGGAGTATGTTTTGTCTTCTAGAAAATAAAATTTATAGAATATGACAAAAAGTAATTTAAATGAGCGGCGTCAGTTACTTTTTTTAATGTGTTGGTGAAAAAGTAAAAAAATATGTCTATTTTGTCACTGCCGCATTAAAAAAATGACCTACATCGCTCATTTAAACTCCTTTCGGTTGTGTTATCTGAATTTTATTTTCAAAAAAATTCTAAAAATTCACTGTTAACTTAAAAGAATATTTCAAAATTAACTACGAATTTAAAATTTTAAAATAAAATTTTGCTAACATGGTGTATGCACAAAACACACAAAATAAGTTTTAATTTAAACATAAAACTGTGCCGTTTGAAAGCACAGCTTGTGTATTGTACCTTTCTCAAATTCCTTTTTTTTGTCTACCTTTTTAGAATATTTGTTTTTTTAATTTTTTAATTTGTGTCATTTTTAAAAATTATTAATTTATCATGATGAGATATATTAAAAAATTAAAAATATTATAATCAAGAAACTGTTAAAAAAATACTCAAATTAGATATAACTCAAAAATAAAAATATTATCTTACATTACTTTTGTCTTTGTAATTGTTTTTCAAGAATGTTCATTTTTTGTTTGTGGTAAGTGAGAGAACCGGAGAGAGAAAATAGAGGAAGAGGACCGGAGAGAGAAAATAGAGCGACAGGGAGGTGGGTTCGAATTTGGAAAGTAGTAGGAGAGAGAATAATTTAAAATGTGAATGGGCCCCAATCTGTGCTATGGGTCTGTACCCATGGCAAAATCCATCATGATTCTAGTGGAGTCTGATTCAGCTGAAATATCCACTTTGGAATTAACATTATATATATATATATATATATATATATAATATGGATAACAATCAGGAACTAATAATTTTTTAAACTAATATTAAATTAATATTTAAACTTTTATTCCTAATTAAATTTTAATGATTCAAAATCGTTCAGTATATTTAAAATACGTTTTAAAGAGTACCCGCAAGAAATCAGGTCAAAATATTATCGAAAAGGATTTGATATAAACAGCGATTCATAAAACAGTTCTCTATCAGTATTTTGAACTACTATTTGGATTAAGTTATTTTTGGTAATATTTTGAACTGATTTCTCGCGTGTACTCTTAAAAATATTTTTTAAACACATTAAACGGTTCGAATCATTAAAATTTAATCAATAATAAAAAATTTATATATTGATCTAATATTAATATAAAAAAATGTTAATCTCTTTAATTTTTCCCTATATATATTTATATATACTGGACTCATTTGGCTTAACTTTCTTGGCCTCATTTGACTTAACTTTCCTTTTTGTAATTTAAAAAAAAAAAGATATTGGCCTCATTTGACTTAACTTTCCTTTCTGTAATTTTTTTCTATTAATTCTTTTTTTTTTCATTTAATCTCAAATTTGTGTAGAATATTTGTTTGTCTCGACCAAAAATATATAAAAATTATAAAATTATATTTAAAAATTTAAAAAAATTCATTAAAAATAACGAATAACTACATGTCATATTTTTTTATTATTTTTGTTTTGTCTAAATAAATTTTTAAAATTTAATTTATTATTTCTAGGAATGAAAATCTTCTTAATATGCAGTGCGCACAATAAGACATGTTATGTCCCAAAATAATATTATTTATTTAAATAATTTTTTTACATCAAAATAATATCATTTTAATTGTAGTTTTGACACAACAGATCTTCAAACCCTAAGTCTATTTTTTTTTTAGATGTGTACCTAATATCTGTGGATAAACACTTCTCCTATCAAATATCCTATCAGTTTTATCTTTGTGTTACCGTGTAGTCGACATCGTAGGTGAGTCATGCAAAAAGAACTTGTTGAGCCCTGAGACGAGACGCCCCCACGTTAACAAGTAGCCTCCCGAGAATCAAAGTGTACAAACACCAGTACAATATGCATTGAAGTATCTACTCATGTACACATTTTTCTGCAAATTTTATTTGACATTCATTCACGTGCGTTGTGGGTTTCGGTTAAAGTGTGGAGCCCTCTCCATACTCAGTTTTGGCATTGGATTCGCACTTTTTACTGCTTACGCGTGCATCGTAATATTTTTTCTTTTATGTGTAATCTTGATTTGTTAACTAACATAAAAAAGAAAAAATTATTCACTTGTGAATCTCAAGATAAACATATAAATTTTACATAAACGTGTGGTTGAAGAGAGACTTGAGACTAGCTATAGTTTTTGAAATAATTTTTAAAAAAAAATATTCTCAGATGTTATTTGATGTAAGTGTTTCATAAATCAATTCAGGGTTAAATTTTTTGGGTGTTTTTACGACGTTCTCTATCTTTCTTCTTTTCTCAATAAATGAGTATTATGTTTAAAATAAATTTTCTTTTTGTGTGTTTTGTGCACATATTCTGTTAACAAAAAAAATTATTTTAAAATTTTGAATTTGCAGTTAATTTTGAAATATTATTTTAAGTCAACAATGAATTTTTAAATTTTTTTTAAAAATAAAATTTAAAGAACACACTCAAAATGAATCAAATAAACGATATCGGACATAGTTAAAAAGGAGATTAAATTTGGCTATTTAATGCATTAATTATTGACAAATATAATTATTTAATACTAGTCAGTGATTAACAAACAAACCAAACAATATTTATGAATTTTTTTTTCAAACATAATTTATAAACAATACTCTAAAAAAAAATGTAAAAACACTCAACCGAACCGAACATGGTATTCCAAGAATATTGATTAAATTCTCTTGAAAAAGAAACATCTGAAAGTACTAGAAATACAAACAATTTTGCTACACTTACAACAAGGAGCACA
>JABCMJ010016099.1:0-30232 GCA_014822125.1 Arbutus unedo
GCATAAAAATTATTGAAGTAAAATTGACAACATAACAACATTTATAATTTTTGGGAAAGGCTATATAGACTAATATTTTTTTAAACAAATATTAGACCAACATCTAAACTCGTTATTTCTGATTAACTTTTAATGATTCGAACCGTTCAATGTGTTTAAAACATGTTTTTAAGGGTACCCGCGAGAAATCAGCTAATATTATCGGAAATGACTTGATCTAAACAGTGGTTCAAAAAATATTTTCTGTTAGTATTTTGAACCACTACTTGGATCAAGCCCTTTCCGATAATATTTTGAGCTGATTTCTCGCGGGTACTCTTAAAAATATGTTTTAAACACATTGAACGGTTCAGATCATTAAATTTTAATCGGGAATGAAAAGTTTAGATGTTGTTATAATATTTGTATAAAAAAGTGTTGGTTCCTTGAGTCTCTCCCCTAATTTTTATACCATAAATTTAGCAACATAACAGAATGTGTAAAAATAATTACAAAAACTTGGGCAGCATAACGGGATGCATTAAACATTATTATGGTACTCCAATATTATAATGATTGCGTGCAAAATTTTACAACAAATCTAGCAGCATAACGGCATGCGTGGGAAAAAAAAAGTAGGATTTAATTTACAAGAAAACATGCGATCTATACTTAGGAGAAAGGTTTTAGAGTCCTACCTCTAATACTGTTGGAAAGCGGGTACGAGGGCACACACTGAAAAAATACTGAACTAGGAGGGATTTTATAAAGAGTGAGGAAAATATGACTTTAGAAAGAATTGTGAAGAATGAGGTGCAGAAGGAGGTATTTTACAGGGTTGGAGAGGATATTAGAGATAAAGATAGAGTAGAGATAGAATAATTATTGTGAAGAGATTAAGATAATTAAGGTATACATATATATGTATATATATATATATATATATATAAAAGATAAATACAGGAATTCAATGTTAAAGATGATGTAAGAAGGGGAGGGGGGCGGGTCAATTTGGGGAAAAAGAGGGAATGATATAATTGTGAGGGGAAAGTAATTATGATATGATAATTAAGATATAAATCGATTATGACAATGATGATAAAATAATTATAATAAGAATAATTTAAATCAGGATATTATGAGCTCAAGTAGTGTATGTTTTCATCTCATCAACTTTTTAAACTTATGATTCCATTCCATTTTTATGTTGATTGACATTTTTGCCATTAATTTTGAGTGTTAATTTACCCTTTTATCATTTTTAAGTGAAAATACATAATTCCTGATTTGGTAGGTAGAAAATAATAGCAGTAAACTATGTTTGAATTACGAAATCAAATATGGTAAACAATTTTTAGTGAATCCTGAGAATATCACCTGAATTCTCAAGATACTCACCGGAATCTTAAACACAATTTTAAGAATATTGCCAGAATTCAAAAAAATGTTCACCGAAATAGCCTAGTTTTTAATTTTGGACAATTCAGATCTTAAACCACTAAAAAGAGATTTCGTATAAAGGACTTATTACAATGTGGAACTTTTCTTCCTAACATGGTACTCTTCTTACTTTTCGGTTTCTTAGGTTGTATTAGTATGTGAATCCTTTTAATTGGGTTGGTAAAACTTTCTTAGGTTGTATTAGTATGTGAATCCTTTTAATTGGGTTGGTATTTTACCAACCAACCTTGGATTCATTCTCCTCTATTAATACAATTTCTTTAGCTTTTCAAAAAAAAAAACATTTCGTCACCCCCAAAATTGAGTATCCGGGACAAAGAATTGCAAAAATGATTTCGATTTGTGAAGGGCTTGACACTACATGGAATGATAAATTTGCATAATTGATGGTTAATTTGTTAGGATTGATGGTAAATTTGCTGATATCCATTATTATGATTGTAAATTTGTATATATTTTTTACATGTGATGATAATTTTGCTTACCTAATGGTTAATTTGTTAGCATTGATGGTAAATTTATTGCCCTCCATAATTGTGATAGTAAACTTGCAAATCTAAGGGTTAAAATGCTGCAAATCGTTTGTTACTTGAGATGATGGTAAATTTCTGTAAATCCTTCGCACAATTCTAAGTATTTACTATTTAGATGAGGTTCCTTGTAGCTTTTTCAAATTTACCATAATCCATTCAAATTTACCATGTCGAATTATTTATGTTGATCGTTTACGAATAAATCCCGACGTCCGATTTTAGTGCAATGTGTTTCAATAAACAGTCACTACAACAGGTTTAGGGATGTTAACAAATTTCGATAAATGCGTTTAAGATTTTGGTGAGTATATTTTGGAGCGATTCCTGCAAATTTACCATCGAAAAAGGTCATAAATTTATGCAACAATTTAAACAATTAGATAAGCAAATTTACCATTACAATTGTAAATGACAATAAAATTATCATTACATATAGGAAAGTGCTGTAAATTTATCATCAACTTTATCAAATAACCATAAAAAAAAGAATAAGAAAATACGGATCTCTTTCAATGCATGAACTTAGGCTATTTTTTTGAATTTATCATAATCCCTTTAAATTTATTATGTTAAATTGTTTATGTTGATCCCGCGATCTCAGTTACTGGATGTGTTCAAACTGATATAGAAAGTTAGTGAGTGTATGTCTTGTTTTAAGGGTTAAGTGATAGTTTACATATAATTTAGGTATTTTTGAAAAAAATAGGACCAAAACTTAACATTAAAAAATGAATGAAATAAAACACTAGGTATAATTTATAGATAGAACCAAATAATAAGTATCCATAACAATAATACAAAACTAGTATATGTAGATAATTGTAATGCAATATATATATATTCCCGAAAAAATGCATTATCTATACGTATTTATAGATAATCATTGAAATAAATAGTTATTCTGATTTAACAAGATAATTATAACACATAAAAAATAAATAATTACAAATTTAACATCCTAATTTTACGGTCATTACACGTGTAGAGTAAGGGTAGAACTGTTTGATTGCAACTCTAGGACCCACACTCACCGGAACATGCTTAATTGGCCCTTATTGGCCATGGTCGTGGCAAAGTGTGGGGTGCGTTTTTCCTTTGGACCCTTAATCCACATAGTCCTTGGGTTATATGGGGGTTCCTTTCACGCTTCTTCAAGTTCATTTCTTTTAGATAATTATATGTTTTGAGGTCCTAAATGTGGTTGCTTGTACAGGCCTCGGGGTTCAGGTCCTCTCCCTTCTTCCAGAGGCACAACTCCGAAAGTTCCAGCTAATTCTCCTGTTTTTTTTCTCCTTTTCATTCCTAACATCCAAGGCATCAATTAACAAGGCCTCCCTTGCCCGCCTCCTCTTCTTATGAGTGGCCACATGGCACTTCCGAGCAATCGCTTCATCTCCTCGATGCTCGTCATTGTCATGTTTGGTGGCAAACTTGATTATGAGGTGATAGGGGGAGGTGACCACCACATGCTGTTCAGGGTTGTTCGCATGAAACAATTTTATCTATTAGTCCCATTTCACACACGCGCGCACACACATACTTATATATTGTCTATTATTGTTTTAAAAGGAACATCTAAGTTAGTGTCAACACTTTTTTGAAGTTGCTTTATTTTATAATGTTCAAATTATTCTTCTAATTATTATTTTTTATTATTTCTATTTTATTTATTTATTTTTTAAAATTTTGAATTGTACACATATAGCGTATGGTTATCCATTTGCATATGCCGCTAGTATATATACAAAAGTTATCAATCTCGCATCGCCGAGTAGTTTTTATTTCAAGTACGGTATGTACCGATACTAGGCATATCATTTCAGATTTATCGTTGAAATTAATATATAGTTTTTTAAAAAAATTAACAAAAATTTATATTGTACATATAAAATAAAATAATGTCTCATAATTTGAAAACAAATCACCAAATATAAAAATAGATGATTGTAGTCTCAATTTATGTATAATTACCCCAAAAAACATCAAGTGAAAATTAAAAAAAATATTATGGACCAGTACAGTACTGGCAAGAATAGATCGGTACGGCACAAGGGTGGTGGGTTGGTATGGTGCAAGACAAATAACAGGTGGATTTGGCCTAACTAATTTATTCTAATTTATTTTTTTGTCTCTATTCATTTTTATTTATTTATTATTTTGACCTCAATGTTTTGTAGTTTATTGGTCCGTCTTGATGAAAGGAATCTAAAAAATATAAAATTATGTCCAAAAGTTAAAAAAATGTCACTAAAGACGACGAATAAGTTAAAAAACTCTGTTTTTTATTTATTTTTGTCTTTTCTGAACTTTTTTCAAATTTGACCCATCATTTATAACTTTTCTGAAAGTTCTTGTTGAGATGAACCAATAAATCATAAAAAATTGATGAAAAATAAAAAATTGCAAATTTTTTTTTACATAAGGACGAAAATAAATTTTAATAAATACCACAGTTCAAATGGACCCATTATATATAATTTATTTGGCCTAATTTATCTGTTTTAATTATTTTTGTATTTTATATTAATTTTTGTGAATTATTTGTTTGTCTCTATAAAAGAAATCTAAAATGAATGAAATTATGTTAAAAAACTAAAAACCATTTACTAAATATGAAACATGTACAAAAAAAATAAATCATAAAAAATTACAATAATTACAATTTTTAAAATAAAAAATAATTACACAATAATTTAATAAATACTAAATAACATAGTCCAAATGAATCCTATACACCCAGCAGGAAAAGGTCCAAATAGATCCTATGCACCCAACGCGAAAGGTCATGGGAAAGCACAAAATCTTTGGAATTTGGGATCCTTATCGGTTGATAATTACTTCTGCTATATATATCTGCTAGCAAATACTTCAATATATATATCTGCTCGTCCCGTAGAAGAACTGTCCGAGCCCGATACTCCGATCTATATTTCTCCATTTCTACCGTCCATATAGAAAAAAATCCTCATCTATCTCTATTACATGTTCGTACACACACATATATTGGTTAATTAGTTGGTGAGCTTGCGATTTAGCGTTCGGTTCGATCTCAAAGGGAAAGGAAGAAATGGAGGGAGTGGATCACTTGGCTCACGAGAGGAAGAAGTCCGAATTCGATGTTGATGCCATGAAGATCGTCTGGGCCGGTTCTCCTCGCGCCTTCGAAGTCTCCGATCGTATTTCCAAGCTCGTCGCTGGCGATCCTGTGACTTTCTCTCTCTCTCTCTCTCTCTTGATTTTTTTTGGGATATTGTTTTCTGTGTAATTACGGTGTTCCTCAAACTAGGGCATGTCTGAATCACTTAATCCTTGAACTTGCTCTTTGATGTCCTAGTAGTGATAGCTTGAAATCTTTGTTCAATTCGTTGACTTTTAATTCGAGGTGTTAATTTCATTTACTTTTGGGTGAAGTATATAACTGTCTTACATTAAAGTGGAAATTTTATGGTTTGTTATATCGTTTTGAAGTGCTCTTTAAACCAAATGCCCGACTTTGCCGTTGTAAGATAATAATCTGATCAGAATCTTAGTGAACAAATGGTCAGTTATGTTTTGTTTTTATCCTTCTAGATCTTTACTGTCAGTTGTTTTCTGTTATTTTTGTTCTGATAATGAGGTATTTTAGCTGTTCATGTTTTCTCATCACACTCTTATCACAATGATAGCGCAAAAGGCTGAAAGGCGCTTGTACTGAGGTAGACCTAGTTCCTACTATTCAAAGTAATTGCAAAGCTGTTGGGTTTTTTCTTGGACTTTGTGATTCTCATGTAATTGGCCTAGCGGGTTGTCCGTGTTTGAAGGCACTTGATCGTATTTTTGTTTGTACAATGGCAATTGACAAAAAATGAATACCCATTGAACCGCAATTATAAGATGACTAACAAAAGACGTGTTTTGTTGCTACCGATTATGTGGAAGGCGAAATTACAAAGAAAAACCCTCACTCCTCAGACAATCCAAGTCGTATGAATGAACAAAACAATAAATCACGTCCTCCAAAACTTGTCATCCTACCTATGAGATAAATATTCAAATTCTAAATCACCATACACTGCAACACTTGATAATTTGAGAAGATGAAATTTTAGTTAGACATGAAGTTGTAGTCAGACTCAAAATCATTAAGTGTCTGCTCAATTTAAAAATCACCAATGGACAAAAAAAGAAATGCAGTGTGTTGCAAAGTGTTTTCAAAGTATTGACTTTAACAATTGGATGAAAAATGAATACCAAACACAGTTCAAGAAAAGAAATCCACAACATGCACAATTGATTACGAATCCAATATAGTCAAAGAAAATTTGATAAATCTACTGTATCTAATACCAATTTAATGGACACGTCACGTGGTGGGTACCACACCTGTCTTTTTCGCGTCTCCGTGTCTTCGCGTGTCCAACACGAATACGGCAATCACCTAGGAATGTTCATGCTTCATAGCATGCCACATAGATGATTTATGAATGAAATTAATAGACGAATAAATGAACGTAGAAACATCTAGTATGTTGTTGTATCCTTGTTGGATACGCGGGGACACTTAACGAGTACAATTAAAACGAACACATTTTGTGTTTGTTCAATGAACAAATATCTAATGGATACAATTCAACCGAATACACAAAAGACTCCAAAACGTAGCTTCACAATGCCTATGTACCCAAAATGGAAAGAAGATCACACAAAAAGTGCCAGTTCGATATGGTGTCTTCTTTAGAAAGTCTGTGTTTGCTCAATGAACAAATATTTCCAATATGTCCTTTGTACTTGTTTTCTAAAAAATGTACTTAACAACCTTTACCAGTTCAATACATCTACCAATCTTTTCCGCCTTCAAACATGTTAATTACTTTTGTAAACGTCGAAGTATCAATTGGAATGAAGTTTTTCCTATGATGAAATGCATGACAATCTACATACATACATCAACACCGTTTGAGTACGAAACTACCTTGTTACGTTTCCATTGAAGCATTGGTGTCATGTTTTTCCTCTTGAGCTCCGCAGCCTTTTTAACCCAATCCTAAAAAGGTCTAATAAATATGGAAGTAAGGAGTTCAAATATTAAAAAAGTTGATTTACAAAATTTAAATATGAACTCATAAAATAGTCGTACTTGTTTTTGTCTAGTTATTGTGGTTTTGAACACACAACATTATAACAACACCGTGGGTAAATAATGTTTGTTGTAGAATTGAGGTCAAGAGCACTGGCACGATTAGAGGCTGTGCACCATACTTTGAGCCTTGCTTGAACTTTCTACGACCAACGAAGAGCTACTTAGATTGAGCTTTCGAAGCTACAAACCAAGCCATAATATGCATAAATAAATTTAAGGTAGAGATGAACTGAGACAACCTACACATTAATCGTAATGCACGTCAAACACAAATGATTAGTTGTTACAATGTAGGTAAACGTAAATTTCGACGCTACAAACCAAGCCATAATACACGTAAATGAATTTAAGGTAGAGATGAATTGAGACAAACTACAAATTAATCGTAACATATGCCAAACACAAATGATTAGTTGTTACAATGTAGGTAAACGTAAACATAAAAGTAAATTTAAAATTATTTTAGAAATACGGTGTCATCTGTCGTGTTCTTGTTCTTTTTTAGAAAAATTGTATAATTTCGTGTCCGTGTCCGTTCCAGTGAGTAAGCTGTTTCAACATGCTTGAAGGAAAGTTTCCAAAAAAAATAAAACACACACTCAAAAGAAGTTACTAAAAACTCTATACATGTTTCACAAAGTTGGAATGGTTAAAGACAAGTATCAATGGAAGTGCATTCTCTTTTTGTTTACTTGCAGAGTCTATTTTCTCTTTTTCTTTGGACTTTGACACTGGAGTTTCTTTATTCTTTTCGAAAAAAGAAATATATGAGAAGAAATTTTAGTTCTTGTAAAGAAAATAGTAAAAACGTGCTCACCCTTTGAAAGCGAATCAAATTAAGATCTCGTTCCTTTTGGATCACAAAACTCATATTTTTCTTTTGAAGATATTCAACCTATAAAAAAATTTGGAAGGGTAAATTGTGTGATTAAGTTGTAGAGAAAAATGAGAAGCATATATGAAACTCATATTTCTATTTCTAGCAAATCTTTATCCACCCGTTCAACATGAGAAAAAGGATTTCAATCAATGACATACATGTGACCTTAAGGTGGAAAAAAGACTTGCATAGCCAAAAATTGTGATGTTGTCCATGACTATTGAAATAAGATAAAACTCAGTAGGTGTTTAATAGGTCACTACATGTAGAAAGCTTGAAGACGGAACATATGAATTGAGAATTGAAGACATTGAAATATGGTAATTGGTGCAGTCAAGTGCAAATAAAGGAAAAAGATCGACAATTGATGTTATGCAGCCATATTATTGAACTATTGACAACCATTTGTGACCATGTTGAACCTAAAATCAAAAAATGTACCAAAAAGGGATCTTTTGTTTTCGTACATTGTAATCCTAGCCGGGAGAACTACCTGTATAAAAAAAATGAGTTAGTCATGGCAATGATAGCAAGACCCAACCTTGACTTGAATGGAAATAGCACGCTAAATAAAATGTAAAATAAATCTAATAAAAAAACAATGAGAGGCCACCGAAAAATTGTACAAAGGCTGGGTTAGGTGTAGCAATTAGGTATTGTATAGCTATGACTTTGAAATGAATTTGATACGAAGTGATAGTTCTTCAATTGATAAAGGGGATGTGGATATAAGGTGATCGAAACGAGGTCGCAAACATATTTATGTATTTTTAGTTCTGTGTTTGATTTGTTTGGATGGCTTAGAGAAAATAAACTATTGCATTAATGGAAACACAAAACCCTATTTCATCTTTCACGATCTGGTTTTATCTTGACTAAACTGCTTAATTGCTAATTCTTCTACTTCATGTGTATGGACAATAATTACATTCTCTCTAATTACTGAGAATAACTTTACACCTAGTTTGGATTGAACGAAGGAGAGGTGAAGGACAGGGAGGTGAGGAGAGGGACATGTTTTTTACTTGTTTGGTTTATATAGAGGGAAGTGGGATTTTAAAATATTTTTTCATATTTGGTTAAGAAGGAAAGTGAAGGTTATAATCTTTTTTACTTTTTTAACCTTTCAGCTTAATTTATGACTCACTTTCTTCCTCAACTAAAGGGTATAATTGAGATTATAAATAAAAGTCGTAACCCCACCTCACCTTCCTTCCATTTTTGGAGGTGAAATGATATGCTTAAAATGATTGCACTCTTCACCCTTCATTTCCCTCCATATGCCTCACTTTCCTTCTAAAAATACAATCCAAACGCAAAACTTATTTTCAAATCCCTCACCTCTCCTCCAAACCCCCCCAATCCAAATGAAGCAAAAGACGAAAGGACATTAGTCTATCAAAGTGATTTTGTATGCCACCAATGCATTACATAAAATCAAAGATCACATCACCAAAGTTATAGCTAAAAAAGGACTTGCATGTATAAGAAAAAGACAAAAGGACATTGGTGACTAAAAGATGTGAGTGGGATACGACGAGGACATGGAAAAATATATAAACCGTACACATCAAGTGCGAAATATACAACCTATATATGTACTACTTTTTGTCTTGTCCCCCTATGTTGTTTCTGTGTCCTCTTTACTTAATTCATGGTTAAGAAACTAATGATATGCAATTTGATGGAACAAACACTGCAAAAACAGGGCAAAAAGCATACGCAATAATCCAAGTACTAATGATAAATAATTCTTGCAAAGCTAAAACCAAGTGATTTCAACAAAAAATCAAAAAGAAAAAAAAGAACCACAAGCACGAACTTCACCAAAAGAGAAAGCAATAAAAGTAAGGGACCAAAATTCTTACCCTTATCTCATTCCAAATTTATTGCTCTAAGTAAGTACATGGAAAAAAAGGATGAAACTTCACTTTAATTAGCATTAACATACCTAAAGAAAGAACCTAGCACATTGCCCGTGCATAAAGGCACTTCAAAATACAATTTTTTCCCAACAAATTTAATAATCTCACAATTAACTTAATCCTTAGTCCTTGAAAACTTTTCCTATTAAGAAAACTTCCTATATGATCCATCTAATTTATTCATATGGTCTCGCAGGACATGTAATTGATCTCTGCAACTTCATAAAATGAAGCCATTAAAAGATTCTAAAATTTCTTTTTGAATATTTCAATCAGAATAAAGCTTACATTTTCTAATTACAACTGCTATGAATAACTTACAACCATAAGAAAACTTAGGGCTCAATGAAAACAATGGTGAAACCTTGTAAGGGGTTTAGAAATTAAGGAGAGAGAGAGAGAGAGAGAGAGAGAGAGAGAGGAGAAAACTAATGACGAAAGAACTTCCATTTTTTTTGAAGAAATAGACAAAAGAAGTGTATTGCTGACATTTTTCTGAAGTTTTTAAGTGGATACTGTTATGGTTCTTATAGCCACTTGTGGTTTTCATTATCTAATTTTAAGTTGTGTTCATGGATTGTTGGATTTAGGGCTTCCGTAAAGATAACAGAACTATGCTTAGCAGAAAGGAGTTGTTCAAAAATACTCTTAGAAAAGCAGCTTATGCATGGAAAACAATCGTGGACCTCCATCTCTCTGGTATGCCTTCATTTCATGTTTTTGTGTCATACTTATTTCATAAGCTGATCAGAGTTAAGAGATCTTTCAAGTAGTCCTTAATTTAGTCTTGGATTGCAATTTTAATAATGGCAGAAGAAGAGGCAGCTAAATTGAGGTTTTACGTGGATGAACCTGCTTTCACTGATCTACACTGGGTATATTCTTACTCATATATAATTCATTGTAGTTGATTGTGCGCACCAGTTTTTGTATTGAAGTCTAGTGGCAGAGTGGAAGGGAAGTTGAATTGCAGTACTTTTGAGCTATAAACTTTCTTCTGTTTTCCACAACTTATATATAAAAAGTATATGTTTCAAGATACTCGCATTTACCTTTTCTGCAGGGAATGTTTGTACCAGCTATAAAAGGACAAGGGACTGAAGAGCAGCAGCAGAAATGGTTGCCATTGGCATATAAGATGCAAATTATAGGCTGCTATGCACAAACTGAACTTGGACATGGCTCCAATGTACAAGGCCTTGAAACCACAGCAACATTTGATCCCCAAATGGATGAGTTTATTATTCATAGTCCTACATTGACCTCTAGCAAAGTGAGTAAAATGGTTAACAGAGTTTTTAGTTATTACTGGAGAGTTGTTGGTTATTAACTTTTTATTATTTAGTATGCTCATGTGCCTCATATAGTCCATGCATCATACATTCTTCTTATTACCTCAGTTATTTTGTCTCATTATCTGTTGTTGCTACTTGCTAGTGTTATGATCCGGAAAAACTCTCCTGTTGCCTTGATTTTACTTTCTCAGATAGGTTTTTATTATTCTTGCTTCCATTGTTCTTTACAGTGGTGGCCTGGTGGACTGGGCAAAGTGTCTACGCATGCTGTTGTTTATGCGCGCCTTATAATAGGTGGTCGGGACTATGGTGTAAATGGTATCTATCACACTCTGTCTTTAGCATGTCATTGTAGCCATTCTATATAAGTTAAAGTATAAAACATCACCTTTTTCTCAAGAAAAATGATTATGACTACTTATTGACAATTTCCTTTCTGTTTAGGTTTTATTGTCCAATTATGGAGCTTGGAAGATCACTCTCCTCTTCCTGGCATCACTGTTGGTGATATTGGAATGAAATTCGGTAATGGAGCATACAACACCATGGACAACGGGGTCTTACAATTCGATCATGTGCGCATTCCCAGAGATCAGATGTTGATGAGGTGGGCAGTGTACTTTTCTAGCCATGCCTTCTATTGCATTTCTGCTACCCCACCAGTTCTAGAACCCAGAATCTTGTAAAAGTTTTTAAACTCTACATCTATTGCATCTATAGTGGTCATGTTATGGTAGTTTGCACGGAAAGCTGTGTTCTGGGGTAGGAGTCTCAGTATAAGTTTTATAGTCTCTTAAGATTTTATATTTGAGGTGTCAGATATCTTTCCTTGGGTCACACTGAGATGTCTATTCCACATTAAAGTAAAAGGTTTTCGTGATTCTAGTCAGTCTTTGGCTTTGTCATTTAGGGTACAGAGATTTCGCCAATTCATTTATGTGTAAATGGTGTAAACATCCCGGCAAACCTGTGGTCTTTGCTTGGACGGTTTTTTTTTTTTAAAGTAAATTACAGTATGAGGTAAATGGGTTTCAAGTCTTCGACTAAAGAAGGAAAAGAAAACCTTGTCAGCCTAACTGTTGTTGGCGAAGAACATCAAGTTCAAAGAGTTGTCGATAGTGGTGCGGGTGCCATGTGTGGTGATAATGGTGACGATAGTACTATCATGTTGTTTCTGTCACAGTGGCTGTAATTAGTGCTCTGGAGCTGCTGCAGTAGTAGTAAGGGTGTTTCTTTTCTATTATTAATTTGTTTTTTGGCTTTTATTGAAATTATAAATGCAGAAATTACTCCCATTTGATAATAGAATAAATACCATTCAAACTACCCATCATATACTACTACATAGATTATCTTTTCAGTATATCATCAGACATTAGATTAATACAAACAAGCTTCTCATTACTCTGCTGTAGGCCACGTTGCCATTTAGGGTACAGAGATTAGAATAATACAAACTACCCTTCATGCACTACTACATAGATTATCTTTTCAGTATATCATCAGACATTAGATTAATACCAACAAGCTTCTCATTACTCTGCTGTAGGCCACGTTGCCATTTAGGGTACAGAGATTCTGACAATTTGCTATGATTTACGTGTAAATGGTATAAACATCCTGACGAACCTGTGGTCTGTGCTTGGACTGGATTTTTTTAAAGTAAATTACAGTCTGAGGTAAATGGGTTTCAAGTCTTCATTAATGAAGGAAAGGAAAACCTTGTCAGCCTAACTGTTGTTGGCGAAGAACATCAAGTTCAAAGAGTTGTCAATAGTGGTGCGGGTGTCATGTGTGGTGATAATGGTGGCGATAATACTATCATGTTGTTTCTGTCGGCAGTGGCTGTAATTAGTGCTCTGGAACTGCTGCAGTAGTAGTATGGGTGTTTCTTTTCTTTTCTTAATGTGCTTAGGTATATGACAGCCAACACATAAAAGACTCCGTTAGATCTTATGACATGAATTCGATTATGAATGTGAGTTATGCTAGGGAACCAGTTATGCTGGGTGTTCCTGAACACGATGTCATCAACAGAGTTCATTGGAGAAAAAGATTCATGTAGCCGACAGAGTTCAGACTGGTGGAGTACTGGTGGTTGTGTTGTGGCAGCTGTCGTGGTTGGATGATGCCTCAGTGGATCATGTCGTGCTGGTTGTTATGGTCTTGGTAGTGGACAAGGGACATGATCGCTGTTGCAGTGGTTGGCTTCCTTTAGGGCCTGAAGTTTAACCTGAAATCTCATTCAGACAGTTCGTATCGTCTGAACTGTTAATTGTTGGAGGAAAAGGCACTGACAGTACCTTTTTCGAGAGTAGGGGACTCCTGGTTTGTTGGTCAACTACCGAGCGGGTCATCGTATAACATGCGAGGACTATTTTGAACTTTGCAAACGGCCAACATTGAAAGTTGGTTAGTTGCAAGCCAATGTATTAATTACAAAACAGAGGGACTTGTATGAGTAGTTTGTGGACTAGAAGTTTTTATTTATCACTACCTACAATATTTTAAGTATCGTCTTGAGTAGTTCTCTGCACAAGTGTCATGCAACAGGTTGCCCTAGTTACTTGTTGATAAGTTGATAAAATAAAATATTATGGCTGGTGTGGAATCATTATATTTCAATGGTTATGCATTAACCGTGGAACAAGAAGCTGCTCTGCTACAATTTGTTGGTTAAGGGAACATAAATAATGCTGCTAGAAGCTTCTGATGTCTACTTGTAAGAAAAGGTGGAAGAGTTGGAAGTTGGATCCTTTGGGAGAAAGGACATAAACAGAATAACGTATAAAAGATTAAGCATGACACGCACACTTACAGATAGATGCAATCACCACTCCACATTTAACAGCCTCAAAACTGGGTTAAATGTTGAATTTTGCTCGTATTGTTTCTTATAATTATTGAATTAGTGAGTGCTACTACCACTAATGTATTTGAACATAACAGAACTGCTCTGAAGCTTTTCTTAAATGCTTCAGGGTTTCACAGGTTACGCGTGAAGGGAAATATAAGCAGTCAGATGTTCCCCGACAGCTAGTTTATGGTACTATGGTATATGTCCGACAAACTATTGTAGCAGATGCTTCCTGTGCTTTATCACGTGCAGTTTGTATCGCTACACGGTATAGTGCTGTTCGTAGACAGTTTGGATCACAGAATGGTGGACCAGAGACCCAGGTAATCAACGAAAGTCTCTCTGAGCTGGAAAGGAATCTAGCTTTATTTTATGTGGAGTGCTGCCCTTGCAGGCCTGTAATTCTTAATATTACATCCACATGTAGGGTGATCTTTGGAGGGATCATTACTTCCAATAGTCAATCTAATCTTGACATTTTCTTTGCAGATAAATGAAATTGTCTTGAAAATATTTTAGAAGTTTTTTGTTTTTAAAATCTGAACTTTGGAAACAGTTGGAATGAAAATGAATTTGTAGATAAGGCAGTGATTCAAGATCATATAGATGCCTAAACGAATTGGTTATGAATGAAGTTTGATCAAGTGTGAGCATGCTAGTTCAAGTTTGAGGGCATTTGTTGGAAAAAGGCCAAGGACCTTTTTTCTTTTGTTGCCAAAATCATACCATGGCTTAGATGTGTCTGGTCTACACTTGTAGCAACCGTGCATGGTTGGGAGCATGGACCAGTCCTTCCAATGGCCTTGATGGCAGAAATTGTAAGGTAACCGATTTCATAATTTATTTTTGTTGGAATCCTAGAAATGTTGTTTTTTAGGTTAGGTGACATATTGCTGGGAGCTCTCATTTATTTCAATTTGCTATTGTTACCGAGAGGAACAGTTCTTCCTTCTGAGCTAATTTGTAGAAAGCGTAAGTATGTATGTATGCTAATTTATACACCTAACTCTTAAAATTAACTTTACTAGGTTGATACTGTCTCCTTTCCCAAAACAGACATTAGTATTTCTATGGCCTTCTCCAGAGTGAGATTTATATCCTTCTGCACTATGTTACATGGGATTAGGGATGAGGTTCGGGTGCACTGTGCAGTATACATCCAACATTTATATTAGGTATGGATGTCGGGACTTGGATTAGAACATGGCATGGATTATTCACCTATTTTGAGTCATCAGATAAATGAACATGCTAGGTTTGATGTGTGCCAATTTGATGTATGCTACTATGTTCATTTGCTGGTTATGCTTTGTGTTGCCTCTGAACAACTGTGCTTAACTTTGACGTGAATACGACTGAGAATTTGCTCGTGCTATTTGTATCTGTTAAGAAACTAGTTTGTATAATTGCTGCATTAGCTGTCTTCAATAATACTTTTGCTATGCCCTTTAGGTGATTGATTACAAAACTCAGCAAAGTAGACTCTTTCCTCTGCTGGCGTCTGCTTATGCTTTCAGATTTATCGGTGAATGGTTGAATTGGTTGTATATGGATGTGACCCAAAGATTGCAAGCTAATGATTTTTCGACATTGCCTGAAGCTCATGCATGCACTGCCGGGTTGAAGTCTTTGACTACCACTGCTACTGCTGTAAGTGTTAACAGAATTGATTCATACTGTTACCTTGCTCATTAACCTTTTCTCTGAAATGATTCTCTGCAATCGCATGATGAATAGAAAGTGGAAACTAGTTATTGGAATTATTAATAGAAAGTGTTTATCTGCTCATGGCCATTAGTATTTTGCCTCTTAAATGTTGCTCCTTTCACTTTTGACTGGGCAAAACAGCCCGTCCAGACTCCTGCATCAGGTTAGAATATAATGTTTAGACAGGGGAGACGAATAATTGCCACATGTCGGCATCTTATTTGAGAGCACTGGACACTTGGTGCAGCCAAATTTCTACATTTCTATACTAGTACCCTGAGCTTTCACAGAAGTATGTTTCAGTAAGTGACCAATCTATAGGCCAATATGATGTAGCTTCCCCCATATTCAAATAGCTAGTTTTTACCTAGGTTTGTCCCACGCATGGTTTTAAACCGCGCTCAGCATAATTGTCACGGTCGCAAGTAACGGATATCCGGAGTTTTTATCAATGTGTAATAAAAATCAGACACTGCAATCGAATATTTTTCACGCACTGGCAAATGGTGAAAAAGCCATTGATACACATGTTTTGTCATGCCTAAGCTGGGTGCTGCAACGGTACTGCCTAGTAATGCGATGTGGCACCACTCGCTGAGCTCAAGCCCCAAAAGCAAATAAATCTAAACTAAGCTCAACCGAACCCCTTTTCATACAACAAAACTGAATGTACAATATGGTACAATATAACAAGACTCGCAGGCATCTCATCTTGCACCCACAACAGATGTACCTAAAGTACGAGACCTTGCTTAAAAGAAGAATAAACATTACGGTACATGAGCCTCGCTCATAAAAGATAGATAAACAAATGAAAAAAACTGTACGATAGACCTTAGTTGCGCGAAGAGGGAGCGGCGAACATAGAAGCTCCCAAGGTTGGAAGCACGAAAGGAACTTGTACATTTAAATATATGGGGCAAGTCCACCATAAGTGTAAGAAATGAGCTAGTGTTACAATATGTGGTTTTCTTTCAAAATACCATGAATTTGGGCTAGATAAATTTCTGTTTTCTATGCAAGCATCATGCAAAAGCTTTCATTTTTGTAAGGAATGTGGGAGCGTCACTATTTTAGGAGCTCCCTGTTACCAAGCCATATACCGTCTCTAATCCTAGACAGAAGGAAAAGTTTTGCATTTTATGCGTGAGCTAAGTCTCAATGAGTACAATTGAAATATATAAATACTACTAATAAAACAGTTATAGATGAAGTTTAATTGAAATAATTTTTAGTAAAAGTATCCCATGAAGACCACAGCGAGCTCCATCAACTCAACACATATAGCCAAGGGTGTTTGCGTTTGGCTAAAGTTATGATAGTAATGTTACTCTAAAAATTGGCTCAATAACATCCAATGCTAGAGGGTTTTCATTTTCGAATAGTACAATTACAAACACAGTCATATATCCTGAGGGGCCAGATTTGGTTCAATAACAATATAGATCACATTAGCGAGGTATTCGGGTTGTTGACAACCGAACAAGTAATGGATCCCTCGCTCTGTGTGTTGGCTTCTATGTTATATGCATGCTACAATAATATATAAGCCCAGAACTGGGGCCTATGGAGTATGAATCTCAAATACATTTCACAAATATCTTGATCCTAATATTTCAACCAATTAGATTACACAACTCATAAAAAGAAACAACTTTAATGACTATTAGTAAAATGTTTTAGTTTTAATATATGTAATTCGTATATTTATCTTCACAACCTCAACTTAGCCACTAGGTGGAACTGAAGTGGGCCTTGACCTCTCTGGACCTAACACAAGCCATACCATATTGCGAATGAGTAGTTGATCTTTATCACACATTATATGCATGAAAATGTATGTGAGAGATCAAAATTGGATTACAGCTTTTATTCTAACCATAACTCAAATGAGCCCAATGATTTAATGCACTATAGTCATAATTTAAATCGTCTAAAATAGAACATTCACCGGTTGAACACGTGGTCTTCGCTTGTAGAGCAATTCCAACATTTCAACTTTACATTTTTGTCTTCATTTATATTTTCTACATACACCAGAACAGAATTTCACCTTTCAATCATAAATTCCAGCATATAAGATTAGCTTTTCAGCTGTTGAATATGTTTTCCAGCATATAAGATTAGTAATTCAGCTGTTAAATATAATTTCCAGCTCTTAGAATTTAATTCCAGCCATTAGGCAGTTATTTTCAGCTTCCTAAGCATAGTTTCACCACTTAACATCAATAATTTTAGCATTTAAACTTTACAGAATTTTCAATACTTTGAGACATCAATTTTCACACTCATAGAAATCTATCTAGCCTATGATTTCCATGCCCAACATGTATAGCCATTGAATCTAACTTGTGCACAGTAACATCAGCAATTAGAAGTCTAATTCCAAAGCTGTTAGGGAGTGATTTTCAACATCTAATATTTAATTCCTAAGTGACAATTTTCACGTTGCAAATTCCCCTTTAGTCTTTGAAAGCTTAGTGCGAGGTGTTAAATAGTTAATGAAAAATTAACTAATACTACAAATTAAATAAAAACTAAACAAACATTAACCATGCAATTAGTCCTCAACAACGCCAAAATTTGATCGCTGATTTACCGTACCAAGAATTATAATTAAAAAGGAATTATACTACTATTCAATGGAATAGTTGTAAGTTTAGATGTCGATTCAGGAGAAATAAGTTTTGAGTTACCCTAACTTAAATTGATTTCTAAATTAATGCGAAAAAGAGTTGTTTTGATTGTTTTGCCAAAAATTGTGAAAATAACCGAAGTAGTAAATTTTGGATGTCAAGAGAGAAGGGAATCTAGGGTTTCAAATCCATTCTCCCCTTTTGTGACAGCGTGTAAAATAATCTCTGACGTCCGTTCGAATCTACCAAATATCGTAAGGGTTTGCCAACCCTTCTGATATCACCTAAGGTGCGGATCGTGTAACAGCACGATGCGCCTTAGAGGGTATTATCTCAACCAATTATCACAATCCAATCAACAATATGTACGAGTGTGTTTGATATCTAGAAAACAAACACATGAAGCAAGGTAGGAAATTGAAGCACAAGTTCATAAATATACCATTTCTTGAATAATATTCATACAACCAAGATCCGAATCGAAAATCATAAATTAATTTACATGAATAGTCTCTCGGGGAAGAACTTCATCTAGCCCTAGACCTGGAGATTTAGTTGGCGATGAATGGTGATGAGATCGTAGCTGCAATGGTTAGATCGATGGAAATCCGAGCACTCTTTGCATTCTTGGTGAGATCTTTTGGCCTCTCTATTGATTCCCGAAACTCAAGATTGCAATCCAAAAATGTCGGGAATTTTCGGAGTTTGGAGCATTTGTACGCATTCGAACATAGAATTCAAGTGTCCGGGCACCTGGATGGATAGTGTTATCAGACTTGGTCAAAAGTGTTTAGGGTTTCTTAACAATTTACCCTAACACGTACATTATATATAGAATGATAATAATAAGGCAAGAGGCACACATACCCATACTACTAAGAACATGTTATAATGACTTATAATACTCCTCCTTAAGCTGAAACATAGATATTAGATAGACTCAAGAGGCACACATACCCATACTACTAAGAACATGTTATAATGACTTATAATACTCCCCCTTAGATAGACTCAACTTGTTGTATAATAGCTCTAATCGTGGTTTGCATAACGGCTTGGTGAAGATATCAGCCATTTGTGTCTGTAGACACAAAAAGAGAGACAAATCACATTATTATCCACCTCTCGAACAAGGTGGCAATCATCTTTAATATGTTTAGTCCTCTCATGGAACATAGGATTAGATGCACTGCTACCTGATCATTACAGTACATATTCGAGGGCAACTGCACACCAAAACCTATCTCTTCAAGGAAGGATCATACCCAAATAATCTCACGTGTCGTGTGTACCATGGCCCGATACACAGCTTCTGTACTAGACTATGCAACGGTTTGCTTCTTACTTTTCTAAGTCACAAGATTACCACCTAGGAAAATACAATATCTAGTAGTTGACCTTCTGCCTAATCTGAATCAGTAAATGCCTCAACCCATAAGTGATCACTGACTTGATAAAATAGACCCGTCCTCAATGAACCTTTATATACTTCACAATATGAAAAACAACCTCCCAATGAGGGAGTCGAGGTGCAGACATAAACCGCCTCTGCAAACTTACTCCAAATGCCATATTAGGGCGCATGATGGTAAGATAATTGAATTTGCCAACCAATTGATGATACTAATCAGGACTAGAGAACAACTCTTGCTCAACATGCAGTCTCCTCTAAACACATAGAACATACTTGGGTTGAGACCAACTAATGTCATCCTTGGACCGAGCAATCTCAATACTTAAGAAGTATTGTAGTCTGCCCAAATCCTTGGTATCAAATTGTCGTTGTAAGAACTCCTTCAGTTTGGCAATACCTTATTGATCATCACCCGTAATGATGATATCATCCATATAAACAATCAGCAATATTTTTTTTCCGACGACAAATGTGAGAGAAAAGATCGAATGATTTGCCTGAGAACAATGCATGCCAAACTGGAAGACATCATTACTAAACTTGCCAAATCAAGCTCTCAAGACTGTTTGAGCCCATAAAGTGTTTTGCGAAGCCGACATACCTGAGTACGCTATCCTTGAGCAGCAAATCTAGTGGTCGCTCCATATATGCCTCCTCGACAAGATCACTATGCAAAAAGGTATTCTTAACATAAAGCTGAAAGAATGGCAGCCAAGGGTATAGAAGCGAGAGAGATAAGAAGTCGAACAGAACCAATCTTGACAACGGGATTAAAGGTCTCAGCATAACCAATTCTGAGTGTAGCCCTTGGTAATAAACTGGGCTTTGTATTGGTCAACAGCTCCATCTAGGTGATATTTCACAGTGAACACCCAACAATATCCAACCAGAGTTTTATCAAGAGGAAGATGAACCAACTCTCAGGTCCCATTGTGATGAAGAGAAGATTTCTCATTCTCTATAGACAAAACACAAAACGAGGGTGACAAGTGATCATAAGAAACATACTGGGGAATGGGATGAGAAATACAAGTACGAACACCTTTGTGAAGGGCAATAGGAAGAGAGTTAGGAGACGGAGGGGGATTTGGCGGCAAAGAAGAAGGTTGCATAGTAGGCTGAGGTGGAGCATGCAGTACTTTGGAGTGGCGAACATATACCTACAAAGGAGGCACATGAGGGGTAATAATAGGAAAGATATTTGAAGGCATATCAATAGAATCTGTGGTGCACGAGAAAAAGGATAAAGACTCATTAATTGTAATATCTACACGTACAAAATGATGATGAAAGGACGGAGAATAACACTTATAGCCCTTTTGAGTGCGAGAGTAACCTAGAAAAACACACCAAATGGCGCGGGAATTAAGTTTGTCCTTATTAGGATCGAGAGCATGAACATAACATGTGCACCCAGACACTTTTAGGGGTAAGGGGGGTGTAGAGGATGGTCAGGAAATAAGACGAAATGAGGGATTTGACCCCCTATGACCGTGGAAGGCATGCGATTAATCAAGTAGCAAGTTGTAGAGACATTATCACTCCACTAAGACTAAGACGTAAGAACCTGCATTTGAAAGAACAGTCTACGCATAATCTCGGATAAATGACGAATTTTGCTTTCAGCAACCCCATTTTGCCAGGGGGTTCGAGCACAAGAGGACTCATGAAAACTACCATGAGCATAAAAAAACTGAGACAGAATAGTATGAAAATATTCACGTGCATTATCAGAACGAAACAGACGAATATATGTATTAAATTGAGTTTTAAATTCCATATAAACCGATTGAAAAACAGAAAATAGCTGCGATTGCTCTTTCATAAGATAAAGATATGTAATACGGGAGAAATCATCAACAAAAATAAGATAATACTGAAAATCAAAATCATTAGGAACCCGCATGAGATCCCAAATATTCGAATGTACGACACAGGGATGAAAGAGAAACTGCAAAAACCGAATCAACCGAAAAAATCGTGGTTCGGTTGGTCCGAAAAAGGGTTTGGTTGCTTTTGATTTTACTGCACATTTTTTGGTCCGTCGGTTCGGCTCGGTTCTATTGTTAGTTTAAGTAAACCAACCAAAACGAACTGATTTTATTTAATTAATCTCATAAGTTTGTTGTCCATGTAATCCAACCGTTAAAAATAAGATAACTACAAACCATTCTTAATCTCTGGAACATTTGTCTTAACAATTTGATCTGGCAGAACACTGCAGAAACTGTGGATGAGGCAAGGAAAACGTCCGGACGGGTGAGGGGACATCCGGACGCTTGGCTGCAAAAAGATATCAAGAGAGTGAACAAATTGCGTCTGGATGGTTGACCAGGCGTTCGGATGCCTGACCCGGATTTCAGGACAACATTCTTTGGTCCAACTTCACATTTCGCTTCTCTGAGCCTTGATTCGGCACAAGTAACCTCGATGTCCCAAAACACGTATCAACTCCAAGTAAAACCAAAAAAAAACTTAAACAATTTTTAACTAGGGGGCGTAAATCTATACATCTTTGAGGTAAAGGTAACTGTAAAGCTTAGAATCAGCTGTTACGGTGCAACACTACACTGATCCGCGATGCGTTATGGAAGCATCGGACGATCGCTTCTGTGGTTTTTGATATCGCTGTGTTTTACACAGTAACTGAAACAGACCCCCAAAGTGCAGTTATGTATTGTAACAATTTCTTTTTAAAACCGTGGGACTCCCTGGGATTTCCACTGCAGGATTCTAAACTTGGCCTTTATATATTGATCAACCATTACATATCGGGATTTTGATTTTCCCCATAGTGTTATTTATCTATGTATTGACTCGTAGCGTCCAATATCAACCAATATATGCCTGTATCACTGATGCTGGAATATATCCTGATACTATCATTTAGAACCCTAGGAAGGGAAGTTTAGTCATGCATTTTGAATTGCCCCTTCACTCCATGGGACGTAATTGTGATGTCCATAGCTTAGACTTCGATCAAGACACCAGTGTGTTGAAAACCGGACTGTGTGAGTAAAGGGACTGGGTGGATGGGTCACCAGTTCAACCACAGTTCATTTGAAATTGAACCAGGATGTTATAATTACCTTATCAATTTTTAAAAATATGCATAAATAAACTATAGAAATGAAAAAAATTACAAATGCAAATATTAGCCAACTTTTTTTTAAATCTAATTTCAAACTTATCCTCTTTTTGCAAGTTTCAATCCTTTAAACAAAGCAAGAATGAAGTTCACAAGTTTATGAGGCTGCCAAACAATGCCTTGAACCGTTGGCTAGTTCAATACTAGCAATTACCACTAATGAAGAGGTTTTTTTTGTTCGGTGAAGATGACATGAACTGGTCCTTAGTAATGGTTGACATGAGACTTTGGACCCATGACTATGGTGGCAATCGAAGGGAAATAAAATCAAGGCGAATGGAGGTTTTCTTCTTGTGGAAAGTGTGTTCCACCTCAGTGCAGAAGCACTGGTAAAAATGGCTTTATCCCACTGTGGATGAAGTCTCAATAGGATTTCATCGTCTTTTTATGTAAGCCCTGTTCTATACTACATCAGAAAGATGATAGGGTTTGGGTACGCCTCTTATATTTTAAGGAATTCGCCTATTTGCAGTTGCAGTAACCTGGCTGGTTCCCTTAAGTAAGGGCTGCTGGTTTAACTGGTGGTTTTGGGCAGTTTTTATGAACTAGAGCAGCTTTTAGTTCAAAACAATTTTGGAGGTTCATCCAGACCGGAACATGGGCCGGTCGATGGTTCAATTGATCGAACCAGTCTGGTTTGGTTTCTAGAACACTGAAGACAACTTCTGGTGACATTGCACAACTAATGTCTTTATGTCAAGATTCATTTCTCTCAGTTCTCTAAGAGATGACCACTTCCGATTATGGACACAAAAAAGCAATAGCCGAGGATGTCCACTGATTTATGATGATAACTTCCCTTTGCTTTTCTCTGTCTTTCTGAATTGCCTGTTAGAGAGAGCAGACATGATAATCTATTCCCCAACACACTTTCACATTTTCTCTCCTACAAAATTGGGCAAAAAGATGTGCAAGTATTGGAATCATCGAGTAGCTGGTGAGGTTCAAGGACGAGATATATGATTGGATAGGAAAGTTAATTTCTTTCATCTTCGAAAGGAGATAACAAACTGTACATTATGTTTTGGCTTTAATCACCTTGAATAATGTTCTGTTAAGTTAAAAGATATGCCTGAACCGATTTTGTTTTCCCTAAAAGATTGCTAAAATATATAAACTGATTTTGTGCACCTAGGTTACCTATATCATGGGTGCCATACTGTGTGTCTTATTGTACAGTAGTTTTGTGACAACTTTAAACTGTTATTAGCTCGCGGAATGTTGCTTAATTGTTTACTAATGTTTTGCAGAATGGTATTGAGGAGTGCCGAAAATTATGTGGCGGCCATGGATACCTTTGTAGCAGTGGGCTTCCAGAGTTATTTGCCGTTTATGTCCCTGCCTGTACATATGAAGGGGATAATACTGTGCTTCTTCTACAGGTCCGTGATATAAGTTCTTAAACAGTATTTTTTTGTCTGAACCTTGCTTACGGAGTATATGTTGGTAGACAGCTCACTGGGTATTCATTTGGTATCCGAGGCTCCTGTAGGGGTGCAGCCCTCCAAAAACGACGTCGTTTTAGCCCTTCAGCCCTTCAACTGAACCCAAATGACGTCGCTTTGGTCCGCTTCCATTCCAAAATCTCTAACAGTGAAGCCCCAAGTGTTTTCATTGTCTTCTCCAATTTCCCTTCTATTGAATCAACAAAAATCTGATTGGAGTGTCGCAGCTGCTCTGGATTTGACACTTGTTGGGTATTGGGATATGGCAGTAATCACAAAAGGAAAGAGGGGGAGCCCAAATCCCTTAATCATTTCCATTTCCACCCACTAGAGATAGGAAGCCTTTTTTCCCCTAATTCCTTCTTCATTTCCATTTCCTTTCACGTCTGTCAGTCTCTCTCTCTCAACCTTGCCATTGGATTTCATAACCGTCATTCAATTAGTGCACAAAGAGGGTGGGTATGGGCTTGATTTTTGAACAGATTAAGCATCAAGCAAAACTTTTGCAGTTTGAAAATCTTTTACGACGAAGGAAAGTCCATGTTTTCCAAAAGAAATTCATTTTGTCTAGTGATAGAGAAGAGAAATCAAACGCAGAATCGAAACAAAGAAATTGTGAGGTTTACTGTTAGAGATTTTGGAATGGAAGAGGACCAAAACAATGTTGTTTTGGTTCAGCTGAAGGGTCTCATTTTTTAGCCCCAAAACGAGGGCTGCACCCCTGCAGCGCTGGGGCTCACTGCAAGATCCCCGGATCCATTTCTTTCGTCTATCCAATCCTTGCTTTTAGAATCTTTCATGACACTTCATCTAGGACTTTGGTTTGTGGAATTGAAAATTTGACCTGTAATTGGCATTTTATTTCTTTCTTGAAGTTTGCACTTTGATTGAGATGTCAGTGAATCCAATCTGGATATACTAAACATATTACGCCTTGGATGGTGTGCATTATGTTCTTAATCCATCATACTGTATTTGTTGAGAAAATGGATAAAAATTATTTGCCTACTATACTGATTCTTTCTTGTTCCTAGTTCAAGCTTTTTTTCCACTTTTGCTTTTGGGCTCTAGATAGCTGGATGATGACAAAATTCAATCTCCCATGTTGACTCAATCAGCTAGCACTATGTGGTTAGAACACAGCCGGATTATTCCATGACACTTTGCCCGGGGAGGCCCAAGTTTCTAGTAAAGCACTTACAACATATGCTTGTACTTGAATTATCTGCTCATGTGCTTTTCTTGTGTAGGTTGCAAGGTTTCTCATGAAGACTGTTTCTCAGCTAGGGTCTGGCAAGAAACCAGCGGGTACGATAGCATATATGACACGATTTGAGCATTTAATGCAATGCCGTTCCGGCGTTCAAAGAGGTATGCGGTCCAATGTAACCTAAGCATGATACTTTCCACATAACCGTATATTTTTTTTACTACGTTATGGAACTGCAACATTATCACGCCCAATCTCAATATGAGTATAATAACTCCATAATGCGTCTTAATGATTATTTGGTCCAAGAGTTGCATATTTTTACTTGGCATTCTTTGTCTTCTTTGATGACATGCAGCTGAGGATTGGCTAAAGCCTACTGCAATTTTGGAAGCATTTGAGGCAAGAGCTGCTAGAATGTCCGTTGCCTGTGCTCAAAATTTAAGCAACTTTGATAATCCAGAAGAAGGTATTTCAAGCTATGATAAGAGTTAAATCTTCTATATGTACCCATATCTGATGTTGCTTTGAACTTTCATCACGGAGGAATATTGTTGCGAGAATGATGGTAGCTACTGAGTCTGTCCACTTTATTAGTCTTGGGGAAGGTTTAGATGCTTTCATAGTTATCATCTTTGGATTGAAATTATTCAATGCTTTGGTATTGGGTGCTCAGATGGTGGGAATTACATTATCATCTGGTGGATGGATTCTTGAAAGTTATAATTGAATTGTTTCATCTTGTGTACCTGTGCACTTTTGCTTATAATTAGCTAAATTACCATCTTAATCTTCATTCCTCTTAAGGGTTTGCCGAACTCTCAGCTGATTTGGTGGAGGCAGCAGTTGCACACTGCCAACTAATTGTTGTTTCCAAGTGAGCTGCTTTTATTCTCTCCTCTTAATTGGTATTCGCCACTGGTTCTGAAAATTCATATGGTTAATTCGGTTATCTCCGGTAGAGTTGAATGCTAAAGGAAAATTGCTATATTCATTATTCTCGACATTCCTATATTTTCTAGATGGAAGTAAGAAATTTTCATCTCATTCAGGTTCATTGAGAAACTACATCAAGAAATCCCTGGAAAGGGTGTCAAACAACAGTTAGAGGTGCTCTGTAACATCTATGCACTCTTCCTTCTTCACGAGCATCAAGGGGATTTCCTTTCAACTGGCTGCATCACTCCCAAACAAGCATCGCTTGCAAATGATCAGCTCAGATCTTTATATTCCCAGGTCTGTCCCGAAAACCTGTCACCTTTTTATGTTCCACTTGCTCACCTTTACGTAGATCTCGGAATGGGAGTCGGTTACGCGGATGGGTGTAAGTGTCAGTTTCATGTCTCTTCATGTGGAGGAGGCGGCGACCCCCTTCAAAGTATCATGGTTTCTTAACATCTCCTATATTCACTTGAAAAGCGTGTCTATAAGGCGTCAGGCCATTTCATGCAGCATCTGAGAGCTTTGTGTATTGTTTTGCAGTAAGCTTGAATACTTAGTATATCTTCTGCTGCAACTAAAAGTGTCGGGTACCCTTATTGAAGTGTGGCGTGTTTGACTTCATAATACGTTTGGAAGAGTCCATTTAACATTGCCTCGACTGCTTTCTTTCAACCGTTGCTGGAAACAAAACTACCTATTTGCTTAGTAGCTTCAATACCTGTTTCTGATTGTAGGTTCGTCCAAACGCAATTGCTCTTGTCGATGCATTTAACTACACTGACCACTTCCTTGGCTCGATCCTCGGATGCTATGACGGAAATGTATATCCGAAACTCTACGAGGCCGCATGGAAAGATCCTCTAAATGAATCGGTTGTCCCTGATGGCTACCAACAATACATACGGCCTTTACTAAAGCAACAGATCCGTACTGCCAAGCTCTAAAAGTTCTGGTGACGAATTTGAAAATGAGATTTTATTTATGTTTCGTCATACTAATAAAGCCTGCATATTTGGTGCCCTCCAGATAAGCAAGGTTTGAGTTCGGCTACCGTGAGGAAGCTCTTGTTAGTCTGCTTCTGTGCCTAAGATTATTGTTAAGTGATAAAAGTTGTGCGGGAATTATTTGCTCCTGGGATAGAAACAAAAAATTGTGTGAATCATAATGTTGTGCGGAATTATTATTCAGTCAGATTATGGCATCAAAATTTGCCTACGGAAAGATTTTGTCTTTCAAAGCTTAGGCAGTGTTGTCCCTTCACACACTAACGCCATTATGATTCCAAAGAAAGAATGCATTTAGCAGGAGAATAGTCCACAATTGTGTTCTAAGCAACTAAAACAGGGTAAGAACTGGTTTTCCTGATGAACATATGTTCATTTCCTCATTTTTTTTACCAGCTCAGCCAAAAGGAAAAGCGTAATTTAAATCCGGCTACTTTCAATCTCGCTGTAGATGATTTCTTCTTTTATTTTACAAGATTAAGTAAGAATTCTATATTTAACTAATGCATCTAGTTCATTCTTTTCTTATGCATTATGTATATATCTAATTAAGAAGTATCAATCTTGAATTGAAATCATACATTACTATTTTCTTCATTTAAATTTTTTTATATATTATTATTTTTTAATTTTTGTTGATTATTAATTTGTCCTAATGAAAAAAGTTAAAAAAATAAAATATAATAGTTAAATATAAAAAAAATTCATTAAAGACGAAATAATTTAAAATGCATATTTTTTTGAATTATTATTATTTGTTAAATTTTAATTATTTTTTAAATTTTTTATTGAGACGAACTAATAATTTATAATAAAAATTTGAAAACAAAAGTTGACCGAAGGAATGTATTAATCTTGAAGAATTATAACTTTTGATGGGAATAGAAGTTTACATCAAGCTTGACCAGTACAAACACTTGATATTTAGAAGGGGATATGGCACGGCAAGACTTATGTATGGTGTATTATATAATATATTTAATAGATAAATAGGTCCGGTAAGGTCATAGTCATGAGGCTGGGGCACAGACACATACATAGACATAATAAATTTAATAACCAGGCGGTAGTTATTAGGTACAAGGCATGAGCACAACACAAGCATGACATGAATATAATCTCTTATTTATTTGCCTCCTCACGTCTTGAATTTCAAATTTCAGGAGCGAATGTCATTATTGAATGTTTTTCAAATTCAGATATAAATAGTGTAATAAGAAATATATTTATCATCTTGTTTTTTTTTTTGTTATCTTTAATTTATAAATTTTACGCGTTCTTAATTATTAGTTCAATTTTCTATAAAACCTTAGCAATTAGTCCTACTTGTTTTAGTGAGTTATCTTTTTATCCTATGTTTTAAGAAAAGCCATGAATACTCTCTCTCTCTCTCTCTCTTAATCATCTAAATTTTTCACTCTCCCAATCTTCTCTCTCTTAATCTTTTCCCTTCTTATCTTTCTCCCTACAATCTTCTCTTCCCTAGAATAAATATAAATTATAAAATAATAAATTTATCAAATAAATATACCTAATTAATTACTTTGATACTCAAGTAGCAAAATTTCTTTACATAGAAATTATATTAATTTTATTATTCTCGCTGAATCTACCGCAGTAAATAAATTTAGCACAATATATAAAATAAGTTTAAGAAACATGAATGATAAATTTATAGTAAATAACGTATTTATTATAAGTTTATTATAAAATATGATAAATATATTATGAAATAAAGTCTGATCTAAAAATAATAATAGAATGCAATTTATCACCTAGATAATAAATAGGTTACAAATTGTTACCTTAATTTTTTAGTAAACCTTCTACACACAAGGAGTTGTAAATTTATTATAATTTTTGCTAAAGTAAATTTATCATAAGTTAGAGCTAATTACTATAATACGGTACGACTCACAATTATTTAATACACTCTTTGATAACTTTATCATATTTAAATTAATGTGATAAATTAAAAGTAATTTTATCATAAACTTGGTTAAACTTTCATACAATACTATCACAACTGATTTTCACGACATATACCAAAAATTAAAAAAATTAAATGTATTCATGGTATATTTAAATCACTTCATACAAAAATTATGGTAAATTTACAAAATTTTCACTAAATTTATCATACTTTAAACAAATCTACCACAATTTATTAAATTTATCATATGCACAAAATATATTATGTTTTTACATAAAAATCATGATACATTTACATTCATTAAATTTATCATGTGTTAAATAAATTTACCAGAATTTGTTAGTGTTCAAGTTGAAACCAGAAGGACCAAATCAGAATTTAACTAAAGTCGAAGGGATATAAACGTAATTATCACTATTCAATATAAAAACTTCACAGAGAAGAAGCGGTTGAGTCCTTAACTTCGAGAAAAATATAAATGTAATACAAAAACGAAAACAAATCAGCAAAATACCCTAGTTCGAGAACAATTTATAAAACTACTCTATGTCGCATGGTGTGTATGCGACCTATGCCAATTGTATCGCCACGCTGTACCAAAGGTCGCGTACATAACCCGCGACCTTGTCAGTGAATAGTAAGGTCGCATCATAATCATGCGACCTTGCACAGTGAATAGTAAGGTCGCATCTTCATCATGCGACCTTGCACAGTGAATAGTAAGGTCGCATCTTCATCATGCGA
>JABCMJ010016100.1:0-35896 GCA_014822125.1 Arbutus unedo
AAATTGAGACTTGAAAGTTGAAAGTTTTGACTTTTGATTCTTTACTCTCCAGCTGCGATCGTTGATCGTTAATCTAATGAGATGCTATTTTTTACATATTTTGTTGTTTATCAGGTTTTTTTTTGGTTTTGGATACGGTTCAGTTCAGTTTGGATATTCTCCGAACCAAATGGTTTGGTTATGGAGTATTTTCTCTCCATTTTTCGGTTATCAGGGCAGTTTTGGGTATGATATAATATTCGGGAATCGGGTATGGTTATGTTAATAATCGCCCCGATCTGTTTCATTGTCATTCCTAGTGTCCGGATGTGCACGAATAATTTGTATTTCTAGATTAACTGTTTGTAAAAATCTTGAGAGAGTATTGTAAATGTCACATCCACCAAGGCAATAAAAATCAAGGCTAAACCCACCAAATTAGGCTATAAATTTGACCTTCCAAACTTTCGGTACAAGAAAACAACTACAATAATAATGTAGAGGAGTGCTCGTCATGAACGTGGACAGCTTTGCTTCTTATTAACAACAAATATCTATCTTGTGTTAGGTTATATATAGCCTTAAAAATTGATATGTGTTACGTGAACCTTGTGTAGTTGAGGGTCCTTATCAATTGGCATCACAATTTTGTCCACTTATTAAATAATTGAATCATTCATAGATTCATATTGATTCCATTATGCTGTCCCACCACTCAGCTTTTATTTCAAAGCGTGTTGTTTAATGAATTTACTATTCTTGGATTTGTAAACCCTAATTTGGCTTGATTTGCATTTTACACGATACGACGGAATTTGATTTGAACAAATTACGTTAATTAATGATGAAAGAACTTAAAAGATATATATTTTATTATGCGTAGTACTCGATGTAATATGTCGTTGTTTTTTCATTCGATACGTACTCATATTGAAAAATACACGAGTTATGAATTTAACCAAGTATCCACTTGAAAAACAAAATAGACTGCGACATATTGTCTTTTTATTTTGCTTAGTTATTTTTCTCACGACTATGTTTGATTTTGGATTAAATTCACAACATTAATACAATGAGTAAAGACGAACACGATTCATTCTCCAATAACAAATTTGGTCTATACTGTCAAATCTTGATCATGGGTATACCTTTGGACTCCACTTTTCCGATCCACGATGTCTAGAATTTGCATAGTAAATTCTCAATTAAAAAAATTAAATTAATCAGATAACAGTAAACACGTGCTCAATATTTTTTGTGCAACAAAATTAACAATTATATTTAAAATCGCACCCATAATAATCATACGATGGAACATAACCTATCATTATGTGAACGTTTCATTGTCCATGGAGGTTGATCAACCACGAAACTTAGAATTAAAGTATGAATGAATTTCACTTTTAAAAAATACTATTTTCCTCCTAAAAAAATAGTTCAAGATGTAAAACAAGTAATAAAACATCATAAAAAATTCGAAAAAAATCTCACAAAATTAAAAGAACTCATTTATATTGAAAAAATTGAGAAAATATTTAAATTTTTTTTTTGAGGGAAGGAATTTAAATGAATCTATATATTAGTCCTTGATTAATGGTTTTCACCTTTTCATATTTTTTAATATCTAGTTGTCACCGTCATTATGAGTTGCAATAATCAACATGGTTGTCCTACCAAGTGGAAAATGGAAATGTGGGACAAAGGTGTTTTCATAATAAAGCTATTTTAAAAGGAAATTACTCGAACGTAATGTAAAAAGAGAAGGTTTCCACATAAAACAAGAACACTAAAAAGTAAAAGAGAAGAATTAGTTGGAGTAATAATTTAACTTTTTTTTTTTTTTGTTAATCAATGTTTTTAGTTCTTGATATAAATTATTTAATTTTTAAAATGTTTTCCCCTAAAAAATCGTGAACCAAATTGACTCATCAACTGCTATCGTAGCTTGTTTTTTTAATATTTAAGGGAAGACAACGTGGTTTACTAATTGATGTTTGATCTATATATGTTTTCGGATCAAATGTTTCAAGGGTATCAAGGAACGTGGTTTGAAGGGGCTTATACTCACCAAAGAAAAAGCATAAACAACATATCTCAGATCAAATGTTTTCAGGTCAATGTTTGACTAGGTCAGGTGAAGGCGGGATGGGGGTCAAAGGTAGTGATTTATCATGTGGTTCGAGGCTACTTATATTTAACTCGCAAACTTAGTTCATACGAAGTTATATAATAGCATTCATTTTTTCAAATCCAACAATTTGATCTATAATTTATCATTCAATCAATCTCAAATCTAATCTTTCTAGGGTTTAAAGAATGCAATTGAAGAGACTTATCTTTCAAAGAAATAGCATAAATAAGTCTTAGCATGCGAGTTCAAGTTGACGTTCGACTAACTCAGTGAAAAAAAATTGGAATAAAAGGCGATAATTTATCATGTAATAGATGTCAGCAATTCGAGTGCGCTTATCTTTAACTTGCGAACTTAACTCATACAAAACTATATAATGACATTTATTTATTTTTATTTTGATGATTCAATTTATGATTTATTATTCTTAAAAAGATTCTGCTGTTTTGCAGGACTACCAAATTGTAAATTATGACTGGCAATGTTATCTACCTTGTAATTTCGAAGCGAAAAGCAAGTTGCAATATTTTATTGTTATTATTATTTAATTGGTCTACCCCTACCTTTATTAATTAGTATTTAATTGTTTCAAGAAAACTATAATGTGGTAAACGACAAACGCAAATGACTGATGAAAGAGAGTTGGGTTGTCCATACAAAAAAGGGACCACCCTGACCTTTTATGGGTCCCACCAAAATGGAAGCCAATTCCGAGTGTCTTACTGCCAAAGGCCACCAATAGAATCGTGAGACGTGGCTCATCTAGATTCCGTATACATGTCTGTCATATTATCGTCCCAAATAATATGTAACGAGAGTTTAACTTATTTATTCGTTTTTTTTTTAAATTTGTTAATTTATCCTGCTTTATATTCATCTCAACGAGTAATTACAAAAATAAGTATAATTTAAAATTTTAAAAAGATAAAATATTTTCTATTAACGATTTTTTTTAAAATTCTTATAATATTTTTGGTTAAAAGACCAGCAATTTTTATAACTCTCCTATTTCTAAGGCCAAAAGTATGGAATCTGAAAGTCCATTCTCTCTTTCTCTCTCTAGACTCTACTTCCTCCGCTCTTTGGTTACAGTTCCATCCGCGCGGGTCTCGTTTGGACTCTCGTGAGTAATATCCATTAATTTACTAAAAACAGGTAGGACAACTACAGCCATTCAAAAAACGATATTTATTAATAAAGTACACGAAATGTTTTCCAATTTTTTTTAAGTAAAGTTGTGATATAAATTTTTTAGTTTCTCGATTTTTCTGATTGAAATGAGGTACGAAATTAAAAAATTTAACCCAAACAAAAAATTCAAATTCAAAATAAACAAGTTATTTAGACAACCAAACGAACCTTTGCCTTTATAAGACCATCATCCACTCCGCTATTCAACTCCATGCCATCACTAATCTCACACCCTCTCTCCAAAAACAAAGGAAATACGAGAGAGAGAAAGAAGAGAGAGAGAGAATGGGCTCGCCTAGATCCTTCGTCTCCGCAGTGGTCCTCTTGTCCCTTACGCTCTGCGTCCTATCATCGGCACTAGACATGTCGATCATCACCTCTGACGCCGGAAAATCTAGCCGGAGAACGGAGACCGAGGTTAGGGCCATGTACGAGTCGTGGCTAATCAAGCACGGGAAATCGTACAACGCGCTGGGAGAGAAGGAGAGGAGATTTGAGATATTCAAGGATAATCTGAAGTTCATCGACGAGCATAACGCCGAGAACTTAAGTTTCAAGGTGGGTTTGAACCGGTTCGCTGATCTGACCAACGAGGAGTACCGGTCCAGGTACTTGGGTGTAAAGTCTGGCGCGTCAAGGCGGAGGGTTCAAAAGCCAAAGAAGAGTGATCGGTATGCTCCCCTGGTTGGGGAGTCTTTGCCGGATTCCGTTGATTGGAGGGAGAAAGGGGCCGTCGTCGCCATGAAAGACCAGGGTAGCTGTGGTATAGTACTCTCTCTCCCTGTGTGCAGATTGACAATTTTGTCCTTCGTTCAATTCTGCTATAATTGGTCTGGGAAACGGTTTAGTAGATCGGAAGATTAGATTGCACTGTCTAATTTAACTAAATTATTTTTTTATTTTTATTTAAAAGAATTGAATTTATTATTTTTATATTAATTTTTTGTGATTTATTAATTTGTTCCGATAAATTAATAGCTAACAAAAAAATTGATATAAAATAGAAAATTAAAAAAAATTAAAGATAAAAAATAATAAAAAATAATTCAATAATTACCATGTTCAAATAGATCAATAGACTAAACTAATTTTTACGGTTGTTATTGACTAATTTTTGCGGTTAGTATTGATTAATTTTTACTTTTACCTCTTGAAATAATTTATATTTTGTTTTAAATTTTTAAGTTTATTTAAATAATCCATAAATTATATAAGTTCGCACATCTAGTTTAATATGTGAAGGTTCTTTTAGTTTGTACTGAGTGTAAAATAAATTTGTGGTGGATTGTTATAGGTTTAACAGTCCGTATTGAACTAATTGAGTGCAGAATTTAATAATTTAAGAATAATTTTTTAAGAAAATAGTAGTTAAGAGATGAAGTAAACAAATATAAAATATCTTAAGAAATAAAAATGAGTCATTAATATTGGCTAGTTTTTGTCAAAATGTTGGAAATAGAAGCTGATTTTGCTACCCTCCTGTTAAAAATTTGTCAGATGTTTGAACTTCAAGAATTGGATCAAGCTGATTTTTCATTTGTTTAAATTATCTAATGAGTTTAAGTCCATTGATTACGTGTATATGTAGAGGCATGGTGTATTTTTGTCTTTTAGATCCACAATTTTGTTTTAAAATTCTACCCCGTTAGTATATTATTGTAATTTCGTATTATTTTTATTTCCTTGTTAGGATATGTCCCTCAATTCAATATTATCTTTTGCTTCCTTAATATTCTACCATGTATCATAGCAGTAAAATTTAGGCCCCGTATCAAATCGAAAAAAACCTACCCATCGGCATTTTTGCAAATTTTAAATTCCCTTCCGATCAGTTCATCCGGATTTCCCCCTATTCTCTCCCAATTGAGATCTCAATGTTCGACTGCGCTCATCCAAATTTCACACTGGATCTCTCCCCTCCCAACTTCCCTTGTTCTTCCCTGGCTCGCTCTCATGATTTCGTCCAATATCTTTCCCTTCCTGACTTGTATTATTCTTCCCACGTGAAATCTTAGCGTCCGACCATGACTATTTAAATTGGGTCGCTATTCTGATTTCGCCTCATATTGCTTTGAAAGTTGATAGTATTGACTTTAAAAGATGACCCAGCTCTCATGTAACTTAGAAATCAAATCCGGTCTGAAAAATATTCCAAATCCAACTTCTCCAAACTTAGCTTTTAGACTGTCTTTACCTTTTAGAAATCTCCAAAATTTCAAAATCTATTGATAAGATTTTTTTACATTAATAACTTCTTAAAATCTGATTTCTCAAAATGTGCTTCTAGACTTTTTCATGTACATGCACTATATGAGACTGATGGAACTATTTATTGGACTTAAGACCATGTTTGGTAACGGGTGTGAAGGGGAGATTGGACTACAAATTCTATGAATCCCTTATGTAGCCGTTTGGTTGCAATTTATGAGGAAAGACTAGTAGTTCGCCCGGACTCTGAATCCCCCCAGATGGGGAGATTAACAAAGGCACAGGGGAGGTGGGTTTCATAGTTCGGTCTGAATTAGGTTCCTCACATATTATCATATTAATTTCATCTTGCTCCTTCACCAAAACAATTATGGGTATAACAACTCCTACCTCCAACCAAATAACCAGCTTCACTATTAATCCTTCCGCATTACCAATCTCAATTCTAATCTCAATTTCTTCCTCATATCAATCCTCTTTAACCTATAACATGTGTCAAACGAGACCTTGGGTCCATATGAAGGAGAAATCTATGATGGTGCGAAAACATCAGCGTAATTTTACTGCGTTCTGGACTGTATTATACTGACTTAAGTATGGAGTGTACAAGTGCATGGAGATTTAATGACATACATATTGATTGATTCTAAATGAAGGGAGTTGCTGGGCTTTTTCAACAATTGCTGCCGTGGAAGGTATCAACAAGATAGTAACTGGTGACTTGATCTCATTATCCGAACAAGAGCTAGTGGATTGCGATACATCTTACAACGAAGGATGCAACGGTGGTCTCATGGACTACGCCTTTGAGTTCATCATCAACAATGGTGGTATTGATTCCGAGGAAGATTACCCCTACAAAGGCAGAGATACCAGATGCGATCAATACAGGGTTGGTACCGAGTTCTTTAAACAACCGAGATGCATATACATATACATATGTGTGTAGTAATTCTTTGGTGATTTGTGTTTTGTATAGAGAAATGCGAAGGTGGTTACAATTGATGGTTATGAAGATGTTCCTGAAAACGACGAGAAGGCGTTGCAGAAGGCGGTGGTAAATCAACCTGTGAGTGTTGCCATGGAAGGCAGTGGCATGGCGTTCCAATTCTATGACTCGGTAAGATTATATATGCTGCTTGGCTGCAAGTTTTGGTGTCAAGATTCTTTAACATTAGTAATTACAATGTCTGCATCTTTAGAAATCCTTGTGCGATTCAAAGCAATCGGTTTTCACAATGGTATTATCTATGAATCAATGGCTTTTGCCTTACTGTGAGTGGTGGAAGTTGCATGGGCGTCTGTCTCCTATGATAAACTACTCGCTCAGTTGACGAAACACCAACCAATAGATTGTTTGTCGAACTGAGCTGCGCCCCTCTCTCTCTCACACTCAAGAACACGAAATCATGAATAACTTGTCAACTACGAAAATCTTGTAACAAAAACCCATGACGAGATGGAAGTTATATACGTGTGAATAGACTTTCCAAATGCTTATCAATTTCGGATGGAGAATTCGGAAACTCTTGCTTTCTTAAAAAATGGGTTCTTGTTCAACAAAGTCCAGAAAAGAAGTTTCAGAATTCGTCATCACGAAAAGGTTTTGAAAGTTTTGTTTCAACAAAACTGAAAACGACCACCGAACAGGACTACGGACTACCTGACTACAAATCTTCTTGAAAGTTGGTACCAAGTTTTTGACTACAAATCTTCTTCGTTTATCATCTCTTCAGGGCATATTCACAGGAAGATGTGGGACGGCGCTAGACCATGGCGTCACAGTTGTTGGATACGGCACAGAAGATGGAGTCGATTATTGGATTGTGAGAAACTCATGGGGTGCAGACTGGGGAGAAGGTGGCTACATCAGGATGGAACGTAACGTGCCTCACGGTGGCAAATGTGGGATCGCAATGGAAGCCTCTTACCCTGTCAAGAGCGGCGGAAATCCTCCCAACCCCGGCCCATCTCCTCCGTCTCCAGTAAAGCCTCCCTCCGTTTGCAACGATTTCTACGTGTGTCCCGAGAGCAGCACCTGCTGCTGCGTCTTTGAATACGCAAATGAGTGCTTTGATTGGGGATGTTGCCCTCTCGAGGGTGCCTCCTGCTGTGAAGACCATTACAGTTGCTGCCCCCATGATTACCCCATATGTAATGTCTACTCTGGAACCTGCTATATGGTAAGAACTCGCCTTTTTGCACAACCCTTTGCCTTTTTTGTTGATTTTTTTCGTCTTTAGAAAACTTTTTCGAAATTGCCACGTCTCATATCTGTGTTGGAATCCGTATCTGTGCTGCGTGGGAGAAAACCCACTTATAAGCCACAATAGTTGGATACATTATGCTGTCATCTTTCATACTATTACTGTCCGGGCAACTCCGGATAAAAAAAACCCGGATAGTCATATCTTGAGTTATAGCATTAGACTCTTTCTATGACTTCTAACAAAGTTTTCGGTACAATTTTTGTGAAACAGAGCAAGAACAATCCCCTGGGGGTAAAGGCGATGAAGCACATTCATGCTATGCCGATTTCGTCTTACCTGAGCCTGAATAACGGAAAGAAGAGCAGCAGTGTTTGAGAAAGGTTTGGAGCTTCTGTGCGGTCGAGGAGGAGGAAAGCAGAACAGCGTGTTTGATGGTATTATACTCGGTGCTACTATTCTGTGGGCGTCGTTTCAACCGGAGGATGTTTAATCCAAGGTAATCAGATGGATGCATTGTTTATGTAAATATAATGATTTCGATGTCCTGTTGAATCTGAACAAAAAAACAGGTTGTTATTATCTTTCATTTTGCAGTTTATGCTGATAATGTATATACTGCTTTCAAATTGCTGTAATTTAAGGGTAAGCTATGGATTAGCTTCCAGTGCTTCCTATGTACTTCATGTAATGGTAATACTAATAGCAGCATTGTATGGTTTGTTCTCCTTAATGTTGTGTTGAAGGATACGTGATTTTCAAAACCGGGTACATTCATGGAGGGTGGCTTATATCTCAAATACAATTTACACTTGCCATTTGCCTCATAACTCAATACAATTTACAAAGCAATGGGTGTTTATTTATAGAGAGAAAATCCATCGTGGGTGTAACCCTAAGGTGGCTCTAGGGTGGCTTGTCTGGTGTCTGGAGGGTGGCTTATATGGACAGGCAGCCTAGGATAGTAACTCAAACCTAGCTAAGCTGTTGCACCTTTCAAATCAAGCTCTTGTGCATGTTTTAACTTGTCGGAGGCCGTAATGTAAATAAGTTTCTTGAGCTTGCATACCAAAGTTAGGATTCCTAAGAGAAGAGAAGCCGGAGTTGGAAGAGGGTGAATAGAAACTTATTCTTGCAGATTCCTCTTTCTTGAAAGGTATATTCTTCACGTCAAGTTGAAATAAGGACAATTTTTTATTACAGCCAATGGCTTGTTTCTCTATAGACGATTCAGTCTTTAGTTTTTTTCCTTTTCTGGAAGCTCGATATAATAGGTTTTAATTCAATTCATTGCCGTCTAATCCTATTTTCGGTCTAGTTGCTAATTACAAAGAGCAGTACTTCCTTACTTTTTTCAATGACCCAACACTTCTGTGATCGTCATTTTCATGATATGATGTTGATATGGCTTTTGTCACTCTGCATTGAAGCTCTTCGCACGTGTTCCTATTATAGAATCCAATGCGCATATATGTCATCATTAGCTAATATAGATTTCGAAGTTTCTGCTGCTTTTGGCCTGCTTCAGACACATTAGGAACACTCTGAGGGTGTTTGGCTATCCATTTTTCACAATTTTGGGTTTTTCATTTTTCCACCTTTTAAGTGTTCGGTACTGAACTAAGGAATGCATTTGTGCCAGATTTGGCCTAACTCGATTATTTATAATCGAGTTTTAATTGAGTTTTGTTTTTATTTAAATTTTTTTTGTATTTTTTGTTTTAACGTTATTTTTTTATGGATTATTAGTCCGTCTCGATGAGACGAATTTAACAAGTATAAAATTGTGTTCAAAAGTTAAAAAAATCACTAAAGATAACGAATAATTACAAAAAAAATCATGTTTTTGGATTATTTTTGTCTTTTTTGAACTTTTTTCAAATTTGGTCTATGATTTATAACTTTTCTGAAAGCTCTTGTGGAGATGAACCAATAATCCATAAAAAGTTGACGAAAAATAAAAAAATACAAAAAAATTTCAAATAAGAACGAAATAATAATCAAATAATTAAGTCAGGTAGATAGAAATTCATTTTGAAAAATGAATTAAAAGATGCAGAATTCTAAACCACTTTTAAAGGAACTTTTTGAATTTTCACTATAAAATTTACGAGGTGTTTGGGACTGAATCTTTTTTGTTATAAATCTTGAATTTTTAATTATAAATTGTAAATTATAATTAAAAGAGATTATGAATTTGTGAAAGTAATTGAGTGATATGAGATGAATAGATTGTACAACAGAATAATTTTTGACGTAAAATGTGAAAACTAAATTATGATGTGTTCTTTTTTTTTTTTTTATCATGTTGCCTTTTTAGGATTTTGATAGAATTGTTTTATGAAATGCAAAGGGATAAATTAAGCTTTTGATTTTAAAGTGGCGGGAGAATGCAAAACAATAATTTTAAAAATTCTTCTAGAGTTTATTCTCCGAGGCTCTATCATTTAATTTTGAGAATTGATTGTGACAAATCAAGTTTCTATCATTCACTTTTGAGAATTAGTTGTGACATTATATTTTCAAACACCCCCGTCAAACTATCTTTCAGCAAAATTTATTTAACACATTATTATTCAAAACATTTTCACAAATATTGGTTTAAATTGAAAATTTTATAGTTTATATCCATCAAAAATCAATCGATGTAACAATTAATAAGAGTGATGTAGTTTCGGTAAATAATAGCACCAAGTATAGGGACAAAAGCTCCTCCAAAACTAATTTTTGGAACTATGCATTATCGAGTGTACTACTCGGAATGTATTTTGATATAATGCATTCTTTAATTACCTCTCAAACACCTAAAATAAAAAAATGCATAGTACAAAGTACATACTGAGTGCGGCCAAATACTCTTTTTATATATATCTTTTCTCCCTTTCGAGATTTCGCTAGTAGGACCATATCAATTCCATTGAAATGAGTCAATATTTGAGTAAAGTGAACCTTTGCATTTTGTATTGTTTAGTAATTCACTTTGGGCATTTGATCACGAATTCCAAAATGAACTATATCATAACGCATTGAGAAAAAAAACTGGAAACAACATAATTCTAGAATCGCTTCCAGATGAAATTTTCAACTCTTTGTATAAATTTTGCACACTATATTTCTACAAAATTTATTCTATGAAACTTTCCTAAATTATCATCATGATATATAATTTTCAATCGAAAATCTAGCGTCTAAAAAATAATTAGCTCCTAAACAGGCCATTCAATGAATTCGGCTCAACCCAGTTTCAGCTGAATAGCTTCCATGGACCACAGCCTTTTGTCTTTCTGTAGTGGAGGGAGTGGAGGCAGATCTTGGCTTGCTCAAGTGAAAACAATCTACGTTAATTTTTCATATAATTCAGCTTCCCCGAAGGGCCAATTAATTGGAGGCTAATTTCACAGTTTACTAAGGACTTAATGAAAATAAAATTAAAAAAATTTGTGTGGACTGACCTCACACAAGAACCGATAGCACATGAGGAAGAATCGAATCCAGACTGAAGACTTTTTGAAGTCCCTAGTTGCCAAGCAATTGCATTGCGCTAATCCTGAGGTTAAAAGACTACCTAATGTCGAACATCCATTTCTAACGAGATGGTTAAAAGGGTGATGCTAACGGTATTTGCAGGCTATATTGCAACCTCCTATAGTACGGGTGTGATGCACACAAAACAACATAATTTTGTTCGTTTCGCCCTTGAAACTACGTTGTTTTGAATCCACTATGGTAACAATTCGCGTGCGGTAAGTCAAAATGACGAAATTTCGAGAGCAAAACAAAAAAAACTACGTTGTTATACCCGCATTGCGCTACTACCCCCCGCATCGCTGCCAACACAGTTTCAGTTACCAGGCCAAGTAAGTAAAAACTGTATAATGCAGTCCCTTGGAAGTCATGAACAGAAATGCCAAGACAGTTCAAAATCAAATGAAATGATGTAAAGAAACAGCAATATAGATACATGAATGGCAGCAAAACTCAACCTTCTCTAAGAACGGCAAATCTTGAAAAAGAAACGTCGAATCAAATAGACAAAGACATTGAATTGCGTTAAGGATCATTTACAGTAAGCCAGAATGAGTATCTTTTTCCCCAGTACAAATGGCAAACTAGCTAACAAGCATCAAGGCACTAGGAAACACATTTTCATCATCCCGAGAAGAACCAAATGAGAGTTTCAAATAGAGATGGAAATTGTCATAGATGCATCTCAAATAAAGCAGGAAATTACTTCTTTGCATCCTCAGAAACTCTCTCGACAAGAGAAACATAACCCTTTAAGCAGAGGCGTAAGTCCTAAAAGTGTTCCTGGAATTGAGTGGTTCAATCTACCTGAAGCCTTAAGCTGTTACAGTGTCCTTATCATCTGTTGAAGCTGCTTTCTTTCCGGTGTATCGCTGGGGGAGAAGAGAAAAGAGGAAACAGAAGGATTGAATCAGTTCACAAGTCTGAAGGACAGACACAGAGTAACAACTCAAAGAGTTTATACTTTGACATTAATGATCCTCGTTGTAGATAAACAATACTCTAGGGAAGAGCGTCATATACCTGCTTGCCAAAAGAAAAGGGGACGTATTTATATTTGACCATGTGCATTATCTGCCTCTTCATTGTTGAGACGAACAGCACAATCCAATAGAACAATAGAATTGGCCAAAATACAGGCACATCAAATGCGCTGAAGAACGTCAGCACGAAGGCAAAGCAGAAGCCTTTCGTGATGGAATGCCTGCCAAAGATAAATGGATAAGTAAAAGATGGAAACCCATTGCGTGTCACAAGCTCAAAACAAGAATTTGTAGGATCTATCACTAATAGTAGAAGGCGTTGATCATCTGCCAATCAGGAAAGGAAACCGTGAACCTTCAACATGAAATAGGATTTGAAAAAAAAAATAAGAATCTTCATAGTAGTAAAGGCAGTCGATAATTCTGTGATAAAAGCCATTGTGATCCTTAATGATGTCTTTGGCAGGGGAGGTAAGGGAATAAAGGAGGGAAGCCATCTATGGGAAGGAAGGAAGAAAGAAGAAGAGATTTAAGAAATATTACCTTACAAAATGTCTGTCCTGATTCATGGACAAGCGAAAGAGGAAAAAAAGGATTTTAAGCATGAGCTTGTATCTCTATCCAATGTGAAATTCTCTCAAGAGCTGATTTTAAGAAGACCATCTCCCAAGCCGAATACATGCTCAGGTTAACTTATAGAGGCATTAACTCATAAAGATAGAATAATGGACTTATTCACAGGATCACAATTTCCCGCGTTTGAGATCCAGGTCACCTTTTCTCTCTCGTCTACCTCTCTCCACATCCCAACCTCTGAGAGAATCCCCGAGTAAGAGGGAAAAGCTTCGCTTCTTTCCTTCCTACAAACTAAGGAAACCCTTTTCCCCATTTCCTCTTTCCACCCAAACCTAGCAATACAGACATCATTCATTTACAGTCGTGGAGTATACATCAAACAATGAAACAATTCACAAGTTGGTTGGTAGGCCGTGCAGATAATCAGCCAAGCTTGAGGATCACCGATAAAGTTGATATCTTTCACATTCCAAACAAGTGTTTGAAAGCATAATATTCTTTTCCTTCTTTTCCTCCATATTGGGGTATTTCAAGTGCTTATGAGGGGCTGCTAACATCAACTCAAGAATAAGTTTAAAGATGTCTAGCTAGGTTTGGAAAATATGATAATTTTCTTTAGCGTGGCCAATATCTTTACTCATTGACTTCATCAACTTATTTGCTATTCAATTTGCGGTTCTTATAGTTCACTCAATATAGTTTGTAATCTGGATTAACTTCAACACAAAACGGCGATCGTGAAATTTAATTTGCCCTACCTTCTCTTTACCTGATAATCCTTGAAGCCAATATATAACGCATCTTTAATCCAAATCAGTAGGAATTTTCTAATTTTTGTGTCTGAATTCGTATTCTATTGGAAAAACCACACTATTGTTTCCAAATCACAAGTAATTTGCCATTCCATCTTTGAATTCTAGATTTCTAGTTCCATGTCAAAGATCAGTTATAAATGAGAAAAATCACATCTTATAACAAAAGATTTTCCTAAATCTGCACAATCCAATAGCATAAGAAGTTTCCACTACCGCACTTTGAAGATGGCAAATTTCTAACATCAGCATCCAGATCCTGAACTTACTCTTTCCGACATATTTGGAGAAGGAAGCATTTACATAATCTGATCTTAGAGTCATAGCCCGTACACATATCCGTACAGAACGTATGCGCATAATCGCCTACCAAATAAGAAATGAAAGAGAGATAGATGCGGCAACGCACCAGAACTTGAATTCGGGAAGCCGGCGGACGAAGGGGCGGAATTCGTCGGATCCGCGAGTGGGAAGGGTGGGCCCGTCGGCTAGTTCTTGGATCTCGGGATCAACCTGAGGAGAGAGAAAAAGGATGAAGAGCTGGAGGATGTAGATTCCGAGGCCGTAGGTGATGATATAGTACCCCTGGACGAGGTACACGCGAACGGCGTAGATTAAGACGATGAAGGAGAAGCCGATCCAACGGTGGAGGACGTGCGGCGTCGATTTGTCAAGGAGGTGTTGGTACCGCCGCGACACGGTGTAGCTCCATTGGGATACGGCGGAAGACGGTGATAAATCGTTGCTGGAACCTCCAGCTCCGCCGAGATTCATGTTTATATTTCTGTCTCTCTCCCCCCCCTCTCTCTCTCCGAGGCCTCTTGGTTTCTCTCTCTGAGAGACTGGTTTTCGAACGGCCGTTGTTAGTTGGAAAGGCCAATGGGCTTTTTCTACTGGAGTCCATAAGGCCCAATTTCAGGAAGACTGGCCCTTTTCTAGGTTCGCAACAGGTTCATAACAGGGCGACGCAAGGCCCATGAAATAAAACCTAGGTCAAAGCCCAATCGAAGCCCTATAGTATCCTACAATAGAAATAGGAGTCCCAAAAACATTTAAAACCAGTTGGGTAACTTTTTCAGTTTTCAGTTTCTTAATTTAAAAAATAAAATTTTCTTTGTTTCTAGTAAACATAAAAAATATTTGGTTTCATATTTTACAATACAATACAAAACAAAAATACAATAAAATATGTTTAGTAGTATTATTTTATTTTTTCTTACATTTTTATCAAAATAAAGTGTATAAAGCTCCAATCTAAATATATACATGGACTATGATGTTTCGATATTTCTAAGTTCTAGATGTTTGTCGTACCCGTGTCAGATACTCCATTAACACATGACATACCCAACTCGTCCAAACAAATTTAATTATATTTAAGCACACTCGTATCTCAACTTGTATAAACAAAAGTTACAAACTAATTAATTGACCAATTAAAATTCTCGTTAAGACATTGTAAAGACACTACTACTTTTGATTACTTATGAATGAAATATTCACATGACTAACAAATAAATATTTATCTCAATATATATGAATATATTTTAATGCGTTTCTTGTCATGCTTGAGGTTAACTCCATTATCATTTGTCACTCCAAAATGTGCACATGATCAACGAGCCTAGTCCAAATTTCTAACCGTTGTCACATGGATCAAGTAGTCTTTGTGCGAGTCGTGCGCAGAATTTTGGGACCAAGTAGACATAACGAGTACACTTTAAAGGTTAACTCCATTACAACTATAACTGCGGGGACCAAATAGACAATAAGATAAAGTACAAGAGCTACTCTTGTAGTTCTTTCTTTTCCTACTCGTTTGTTTATCTTTCGTCTCTCTGATCGGGAAAGACTTCTATAGTCCAATCTTCTTCGCGCCCCCAATTTCGTTGGATTATTTCTCTGTATCGACGACAATGGGTGGTGATATAAAGTTTCTGGGGATGGATTTCAGCTGTGCGTTTGGATCTCTGAGCGACGGAAAATTTCCTGAAAAAGACTGTTTACTTCCACTGATTTCGAAGCTCCTTGGCTATTGCATCGTCGCCGCTTCCACCACCGTCAAACTCCCTCAGGTAACCTCTCGTCACCAAAAAAACCACCACCATAGATAAATTTCTCCTCTTTTCTATTGCCCCCTTTTGTTATTGGAGAAATTTAGGTACAACATACCGGCCAGATGAGATTTTGTTGTTAATTTTGCTGTTATGAAGGGAGGGTGTACCACTATGAAATTCTTGTAAAAGTAGCAGCTTGGATTGTGGGTATGTCATGGACATTGTGATTTTTAGATATAATTTTGAGGTGTGAGAAGTTACGAAGTCTTGTGTTGAATTTGTTACGAAGACTTGTGTTGAATTTGTTATGATCTTTTGTGATCTAAATACGAATTATTGTGATGCGGAAGAAGTTTTTTCAAGGGTCTCTATTGTAGAATTTCCCATCTTTATGTTCTAGTATTAGTGCACCAGTCAATGCTCCGGATTTTTGATTCATTGTTTTTAAAAGTTTGTTCTTTAATTTTTCCTTGTTTTGTGGTTCTGAACTTGACGGTTTGACCCTTTTTCACTGCAATTTATTCGTACTAATCTCGTGAGTTGTTATGTTCTCAATTGCATCTTTTTCTTTCGGAAAAATGCAGTAAATACTGCTGTAAGGTTCAGTAAATCATCTCAATTTTATGGAATTTAGCCTACTTGATGTCAGAAAATCATACACTTAATGTAAAGTAATGGATTTTGTGCAACATTGAAAGGTTTTGAAAAGCTTCTGATCGTTAGGCCTTTGATATACCATTATTGATACTGATTGCAGCCGCAGTCGTTTCTTCCTCTATTTCTATTTGCATCCTCTGCTTAGACCTTTGGCTAACTTCATGCCATTTCCAATGGATTATATCCCTGCTTGTTCATGTTTAGGGTGGTTGAGGAATCCTAGCTTATTGTAGCCAGCTTCCACTGTGCTAACCAGTAACCATGAACAAACACGTGTAGAAAATTTTGGAAGTCGTAGCTCATTAAAATTTTGATACATGAGGAGCTGAACAAACTACAACTTTCAGTACCCGATCATAAGGAGATCTTCCTTCTTTTCCGAAGTTTCAGCACCATTGATAGTTATGAACTTATACGAAAGGGAGCACATCTTCCTCCAATTCTCAGTCCCATCCTTATTCAGTGGCAATTGACAAGGATTTGGGGAGATGGTAGAACAGAATAGATATAGGCGGATGTGCAATTTCCGTGGATCCTGATGAGAATGTGTTCGGGAACTGTAGCAGTTTTGTTCTTTTTTATATAGATAGAAGTAGTGTAGATCACATTCCCGCATGGGTGAGGTAGAGAGAACATTAAATCTTAAGCATCATAGTCCTTGTTTCATGATTAAATGATTCCTTATTGTTTTGTTTCCTTGATGGTTGAAAACTTAAAACCACTTAGTTAAAATCCCACCTTACTTTTATTATACTTAGATAAAAGATTTTTTGACTTTTGAGTGGTGAATTGACATGTTGGTGTTGAAGAACGTCCTCAGTAGAAGTTTTTGTGAATATAATGGCCACATGTGTACAAAGAGCTATGGTTTAATTCGTTGATTATGTCCTTGGTAGAAGTTTTTGTCACAGGAGTTTGCTTCTTGCATGTTCTTTGAAATTTCTTAGTTGCATTTGCTATAGCCTCTCTGATTTGATGCTTCTCTTCTTCATCTGAAGATACTAAAAATTTTGAAACACCAAAGTGTCAGAGGGCTAAGTGTTGTGGCCTTTGAGCTTGAATTAGTCGGCTACACCATTGCTTTGGCCTATTGTCTTCATAAAGGGCTCCCATTCTCAGCTTATGGGGAGTTGGCTTTTCTTTTGATTCAAGGTACTTTTCCTAACGTTGTCCCATCTTCTTTCACTTCTTTTTCCTTCCAGCTCTTTCCTCAGCATTCACTCATTTCAGTAGGGATTACATCACAGACCGTACTGTAGTTGCCATTAAAGAATCATGATTGGTGATTGTTGTGGAAAATGGAAATGATTTGGATGAAGAAAAAATTGGTATTTGCTTCATCACGAATGGAACAGGTCTATAGCCAATCACTTATGCTAACGGTCAATACAACTAGTTGTTTGCCCTAATATCGTCAGACAAAAAGTATCGCCGCCATGCTCCTGTCTTTTCAAGTGGCTTTCAGAAATATTATTCTTGACATGATAATCTGGAATGTATCTAATATACTTCTCTCCTTTTTTGCCTTGTCTGTTGCAGCTATAATTTTAATTGCAATCATCTACTATTATTCTCAGCCTCTGGGAACCAAGACATGGATGAAGGCATTGTTGTATCCTACTTGCTGGCTGCAGTTGATTTCCTTCTGACATTTATTTTTTCAAAAACTAATATGCATTGATAAGTAATAACTACTCTCCATGAATGGAAGTTTTCTCCCTGTTGAAATAAGAGATACACCGTGTTTTTCCTCAGTAATGGTATTGCAGATATTGTGGTGTGGCGCCCACCATCTTGGCTGGTCAAATTGATCCTGTTCTCTTTGAAGCTCTATATGTGAGTCTATATTTAATAACCAAACTGCAAGTGCAGTTATGCTTGTTACTGTGCGCGTTTGTTTCAGCTTCTATGAGCGCTTATCGTTTTTCCAAATGAGGAAGTCTGTGCCAATTTGTTTTGCATAGCTTCCACTCTTAGCTCATGCGCCGTAAATAGCTCAAATCACCTAGAAGCGACAGAAGTGATACTGTTGGCCTCCGCTTACATTGTATCTGCTTTCAATTTTAAGTAAGCTGTGACGAATAGGCCAATTGTCACTTGTTTCCTTCAATATCTGGTTTCCTTAGTTTGGGGTTTTATTCCATATACAAACATAGTTAAACTTTCAAGGTATTTATTTCTGCTGTAAATCAGAATTTCATGCATGTCTAACACATTCTCATGAGGATTTATTGTTGCAGGCATCTCAACATGCAATTTTTTTCTTCGCTAGGGTCCCACAAATTTGGCAGAACTATAGTGTAAGTTGATACTGATGATAATCTTTTTTGTCCTCCATCGTTCTTTTGTTCTTTCCTTGTTGTCCTGATAATCAGTACATGTACCCACCCCCTAAGACACGCATCTGTGGACCACCTACCTTCAATGTTTGCTCAACCTCTGTGGGTTAGAAGGAAGCATCCTACGAGAATCCACATTCTTTTTCCCACGCTTGCACTCTGAAAGATGAACAAGTTAGGGGTGTGGATGTATGGTCGAATAGAGGATATTTGTTTACTTTGAGTGTGCTTTCGCACATGCATGTTGGCAAATAAGCATGGGCTTCTCCGCCCGAAAACAGTGAGCACCTCTACATCGAGCGGTAGCAAGCGTGGGAAAAAGAATGTGGATTCTCGAGATGACAATGTTGATTTTTGTTTCTCAGTTTTTATGTAGGTATAGCTATTATTTTCCTTTTTTATGACAACCACTTTTTGTATAATTTGTGGAATTGCTTCAAAGTTCAAACCACTTATGTTTAATTTGTGGTATTGCTTCATAGTGTTTATGCATTCTAATTAGCTATATTCTTGTGGCTATTCTTTGAGCAGAACAAAAGTACTGGGGAGCTCAGCTTTTTAACCTGTTTAATGAACTCTGCGGGTTCAGTAGGTGAGTACCCTCTTTCTTTCCAGCATAGGGCAGTTGTTAATGTTCAGGGAATGATACTGAATCAACTTTATTCTTTTCTGCAGTTAGAGTTTTTACTAGCATCCAGGAAAAAGCTCCTACAAGTGGTATCCTTGTCTCTTGCTTGTAAACTCTGCCCTATTTTTTTGTCAATCATATCTCTATTGAGATGAGGTGAATTACAATCAATCTTGTTTCATAAAAAAGTGAGAATTATGGAATTTCAGGGAATCTCTTGTTAATAAATGAAACAATAAAGAGAAGACAAGGAAGGCATACGTTCCAACTACAAACAACACGCCTCTAGGATCAAAAAATTGAACACTTGGGAGTTATTTGCCTGGATTGGCATTGGGCAAGGTTAAGGGAAGAAGGTTTCACATTTGAGTATTGAGAACCCTTAACTCTAACATCAAACCTAGTATGTTTTGAAGAACTAAGGATGGAGATATTTGAATCACTTGAAAGTTGAAATACTGTGTGGTTCCTTTCTTGGCAGATGTCATACACCATAGCAGCCCAAGCAAGCTTTCTAATAATACTGTGGAAGGATTTCCACCATTCAATTTCCCTCTAAGCCAGTTAATTTCATCATCCCTGAATTGCTGAGCTTTAGAAATGCCACAGGACGAGGAAACGTGTTTCCATGTAAGCCTAGAGTAATTGCAGCTGAAAAACAGATGGTAAAGATCTTCATTTTTTAGAATTTAAAAGAGCACAGAAGGGAGAAGTTTGAATTCCCCAACATATAACATTTCCCATTGTGTGTGTCTGTTGGGTTTTGGGGGTGGTGGGGGTTCTCAGGGTAGAGGGAGCAAAGGGCCAAACCCATTGTGATTTGTGATTTGTGCACAATGGTTAAGACTTCTGCATTAATATGGATCTTTGAAGAACCCATAATGAAACCTGACCACTTGGTTAACCAAATGGAGGCATATCATTCTAATCACAAAACTTATTAAGGTCATAAAATTGGGTACTTTTAACCATCTAATTGTGAAGTTATCTATTGTTTAAGGTCATTCATTGCATTTTGGAAATAATTACATTGACCATATGCATATCCAGCAATGCCCCCCTACTGATACTTATTGCATCTTTGAAAGAAAAACAGTTGGTTATGTTTGGATTTTGTGTTTGTTTAGAAAAAGTCAACAAAAGTATATGTATTTCACTTATCCTGTAAGTATCAAACCAAAAGAACTGGTTTTTCTCTATTTCTTATTGTGCCCCTTCGGTTTTCCCAACTCAACCATGCAAGATCATGGATTTAAGAATCTCTAATTCGTTTCTGTTCATTTTTTCTCCTCGAGAAATTTGAGAACCAAATAGAGTGTTGGGTTAGGGCTTTATAATGAACTTCTCTATGACTCGTATTACAACCGCAACCAGCCCTGACCTACTCTATGTGGCTTCATTCATGTGATTTGTTGCCATTTTCCAGGTTGTTATCCAGGCTTTGTAATTTATGGTTTACTTCTGTTTCCAAGTAGCTATTTGTTGGGTCCTTGATTCTTTGAAGTGGTTATGGGCTCTGTAATTGGTATTGTGTTGAATGGTACCATCTTGAGCCAGATAGTCATGTACCAGAAACCGTCACAAGGGAAGAAAGAAAAGAAAAAGGATTAGAAGAATGAGGCTGGCCCCAAGAGCTTTACTTTCAAGGTTTCATTGCATTCTCCAGTTGGACTTGTTTCCCCTGGCTGTCGATGTTTTAAAGCTCAGGTAGCTTTAATTCTCTGTACTGTGATTTTCCACGATAAAGTTCATATTTTCATATTTTCATCTTGATTCGTTTACAATGTATCTTCTCCAATGCGAACTCCTTACTCTGTATATTGCTTAACATTTTGAATGTTAGAATCGAGATAACCACTATTACTCACTATTTCTCAATGGCTATGAAAATAGAGCATAGTTTTATCAATCAGGAGTGCCACCCAACCTCCCTCAATTAGGTTTCTGAATTCCTCTGTGTTTGGTTTTATTGAAGACTCTTTTAAGACCCCCTTTTCTTTTTGAACACGGCACTCGTTATTAGGTTCAAGTCCCACCCGGTGCCAGGAGCACAAGACGCCTACCACTTTACTGCCACTCCATTTGCTTAAGACCACCATTCCCTTGCTGAGAAAAATCTACCCTAATTTACTCTCTGGGTAATGCTATAGTTATGCTGCAAAATCATCTTTACCCCTTTATGGTTTATTATGAGAACACTCCATCTCCTCGTTATTTATAAATAGGTGAAAGTTCCTCGTTTGGTTTGGGACTGAAGTGCTTCAGTTACAAATACCATCGGAATTACTGCCAAGTCAAAATTAGATTTACAAAAGACAAGCATACAGTTGTCTTCTTCATCTTATCCTAAGATGATTACCTGTCATGATTCAGTCATGATGCCTGTGGCGGATAACCTATGAAGCAGGAACAGTCCTGGGAGGTCGTCGTATTTGCGTCGGACATGCGGAGACACTTATGGGACATGCCACATGGCATGTCCATTAGATTTTAATATGTTTTTAAGGGGCCACACTTGGGACACTTCGGGTGGATTTTTTAAGTTTTCATAGTTTTTTCGGGAGGAAATATTTACAATCTTTATTAGGCTAATAGTGTATTGTAAAATATTTGCTTATGTATATAGCCAGACACACATTTGGTTCAATAACGCCTTCGATATAAGCCCAAACAATTAGTGGTTACACTGTACACTGTACGTATGCATAACGGAAAAGATTATTTAAAAAAATACCGTGTTCGTGTTCTCATTTTTTAAAGTGGTCGTATACGCTTCAAAAGTCAGATCCCAGGACGCTCCTGAATCCTCTGATGGGATTGTGCTTATGTCCAGAGCAACCATCTATTGGAGTGACTAACAAACAACCCCGTTACCATTTGTCAAAGTAGTAGATTATGGTTCAGCTACTCTCCCTGTTTGATTTGGTCCTAGGGGACAAAGAATATGATTGAAGTACAATTTTTTGTTGAATTGCTTTCTCTCAGTTAACTTTGATTTTATTTCAGATTTCAAAGTGTCCATGATCCAAATATATACTATAGGCTTCTTGTCTTTTTTATGTGAAGGCTGTTAGTTAGGGACCTTGTTTCTCGGCAGTTTGTCGAGCAAAACTGTACCGTGCAGTTTGCACATTTCCTAGCCATGCTGAGCCTGCATTAGTTTTGGCAAGAGGAAGTACTCGACGGCTTCTACCAAATGATCAGTTTTATCATCGATGTGAAGCGCAAACTGTTCGGTGCAGTTTGTTTGCTCGGCAAGAAGCCATATCCGTTAGTTAACTAGGGCTGATCTACAAAGGGATGAAACATGTGGATTGGGTGTGTAATCAGATGGTGGCCGTTTGATCTCATGACTTTTGTGTTAACCGTCCACGAACATGGGTCACATCAGATAGGAGCAAAAATCTCAATCTTTAACCTTTTGAGACCGAAATTTTGGGTTGAGGTCCTGAGCCTGTGACTTGGACGGAAACTACTTTTGATTAGAAACCACCACGTTGGGTTTGATTTTGGTTTCCGTATAGCAATATCAGGAATAGGGGCAACGCACTGCGGCGTCCTGGTTGGAACTCAAGCAGCTACCACCGGCAATAGAACTCTCAGGACATGATCCAAATCTCTCTTCCTGCTCCTCAAGATATAGGTGGGTAGATAGATGTAGAACGGAAGGAATAGCTCAGTCCTGCCAACAACAAGGACAACAGCAGCTCAGGCTCGCGCGCCTCTGCACAAGCAGAACCGCCACTGCAACAGGCGGCAACAATGGTAATGGTGGTGATTGGAGTGGCAAGGGAGGAGGATTTTGGGTGAGTGGTTGTTCGTGACGGTGGCGGCATGGGGTGTTTCCTTACAATTATAAGTATCAAAGTTTACGTGATATTTTGAGATCATTGAATTTGACTCTCATCTTGATCGGTCAAAAGAGTCAAGCTTGCATGATCCATGATAGAGAAATCTTGTTATGCACAACATGTAACAAGGTAAGTTGCATTTCAAAATAATGTTGTTTTAGTCCTTCAAAAATTGTCCAAAACCACTCAGAACACTGCTCGACTGTTTGAGCAATTTTTATAGCATCAAAACATGGTCGTTGTAATAGATTCTGATGTGCGCTATGCATATGCATAACAGGATTTCCGCATCGATTGTGCAGTCGAGTTGGGTTCACTCATTCACATCTGTGTGATAGGTCAAAGTAGTGGAGAACCATCAATGGCCCACGATGAGACATCTCCATCAACATTTGGTTTAGAAAATGCAACAACTTGACTAAAATGAGAAATTAAAGAAAGATCGGACAAAATATATGTTTACTTAGAAATTGCAAACTCACTCCATTAAAGGATCAACAACAAAATAAAATAAATTGCATGTTCTTGAATTCTTTTTTTTTTGGTCCACCAAAAGTAACAAAAATAAATGGGCATCGCCTTTTTTGTTTTAGTTTTTTCTAAGTTTGGCTTATTTTTTTTAACTCTTCTAACACGTATCTAGGAAACTAATATGCAAAGTATTTTTTTTTTAGAAATTAAAAAAATTACTAACTTGTAAAATAAAATATTTCTACTCCTACGAAATTATAATTAAATTTAGTTCAAATTATCCGGCTAATCCATTAATCCCTTCTTCTTGGCCATTGCCATTAAAAGAGGGATTTTTCCTGTTGGAATATTGGAGCTCTTCATTCATGGACATTGACCGCATTGTAACCCCTAGCAATTAAATTTTGTTCTTTTTTAAAGTTTAAAGTTTGAAATTTATTAGTGTTATTAATATTTATAGAGTTAGCTCATATCAAGGTTATGAATCTCGTAATGTACGGACTGATATCGCTTGGTACAGATCATACCGCGTGACCACAAAATGGGGCACTTATTACTGTGTATCGTACCGCTTTGATGAACACTGAGAAATACTAGGTGTATTGGTTTGTAACGGATATTCTGGACAACACAAAGCATTTCTCGAATTTCAATCGGTACAATTTTTTTTAATTTCTTTAAACGTTCAAATTAATTCTATTTTAATTACTCTCAAAATGAGTTATATAATATTATTTTAATGAAAATAATTTTTTAATATTAATAATAATACTTTAGGCCGTTCAAAAGTGAGAAAATTTTATGATTTATCTCCCGAGAGTAATTAAATCTTACAATTTGTTATCTTTAATTGATTTAAAAGTTAAAATGCTTTATTATGTATGTCTGCTAAATGACGTTATTTAAAAAAATATTTATTATTTCGTAGCAATAAATTTGAAATAGTACGTCAGAACACAATAATATTGATAACTATCATATTAATAACAAAAATAGTATAACCCCATGCAAGAGGTTGTCTGAGTGGTAGAACAGATGACCTATAAATTCAGATATTCTGCGGTGAAACTCGACAACTTAATACTTACGGCCATTGGAGAGCTTGTTCAGTCGTTTTCACTTAAGGCCCTGAGGATTATTAAGTAATTTAGGTGAAATTTTTTTCAAATTTTACTCCAGCTTGATTCCAAACTAACCGGATATATCTCAATTATAAAAAAAAAATACAATTATCAATACGAGTTTGTTTATACAAGATTTTGTTTTCATTTTATTTGAGCTTATGCTAATTAGAGGTGAAATCAGTTCGGTCCGGTTAGTTTTTTCGGCCATGACGGACCAAATTAAGCAATCGGTTCGCGGTGCTTTGGTCCGGTCGATTTTGTTGAAAATTTTAAAATTTTCGGGTTGGGCTAATCGGCTCAAGTTGGTTCAGTCTGGTTGGTTTTTGGGGGGATTTCGAGTTGGGACTTTAAGAATCACTTCAAAATCGATTTAGTTTTTTACATGTTTTGATTCAATTCGGTTTTGATTGGTTCGATATTCTAAATCAGTTCAATTGGATATTATATCATTCGGTTCGGTTCAGTTCGGTCCGAAAATATTTAGTGAAAACCGAGACTGAATCAAAAATCAAATTTTCTCCCGAAAAAAATTAAAACCAACTAAACAGGCTTATGAACAAACCGCGAACCAAATATTCTAAATTCTTTTTTTATATTTTCGATCTGTCGGTTTCTTGTATCACCCCCTATTGCTAATGAATGCTCAAATTAATTTGAGTTTGTGCTTATAATCTAGCTTGAAGATGATCTGGCTCTATTTTGGCTAACTAGATTATTGGATTATTTTTTCGTCCTTATGTGAAATTTATTTTTTAATTTTTTGTCTTTGTCTCGACGAGAGCTTTCAAAAAAATTATAAATAATTGACTAAATTTGAAAAAAATTCAGAAAAAATAAAAATAATTCAAAAATTTTATTTTTGAGCTTATTCGTCATATTTAGTGATATTTTTTTAATTTATGGATATAATTTTATACTTTTTAAATTTTTTTATTAAGACAGATCAATAATTCATAAAATATTAAGATCGAAATACAAAAAAAAAATAAATAGAGAAAAAATAAACTGAATAAATATGAAGAAAAAAGACATTAACCAAACTGTGTTAAGTGGTTGATATCAGTCAATAATGAAGAACTATGTGTTCGGTTGAGTGTTTTTAAAATAATTTTTAGAAAAAAAAATTTGAGATGTTTTTTAGTGTAAGTATTTCAGGAAAAATTTAAGAGTTAAAATTTTTTGACATTTTGAAGGTGTTTCTCTTTCTTTTTTTATAAAAAAATAAATGTTATTCAGAAAAAATGTAAAAAAAATTAAAAAAATTCTAAAATAAGTTTTAAAAAATATTTAAAAAAAAATCTCAGATAAACAAACGAACGTCCACAAGTGTGGGCTACGCAATAATTAGGGGACCAACATTATCATTTGTGTTCAGACTATTTTTTGATAGGTCGTAGGTGGACCCAAAACATTATCATTGCAGTTCAGATACATACTGATCATAGGCATGCATGCATGAAAGATGGTGATGATTGGTGTGTTATGATATGAGAGTAACTTGCACGTTTGATTTCCCAATAAAATCTTATGAAGGATTAATAAATATAGGATTAAAAATAAATATATAGAAGAACATATTGCTATATTTAGTTAACAGAATAATAAATAAGATTTTGTAAGGTTTATTTGGTGTTATTGTATTGTTGAATTATTAAATTATGAAGTCTTTTATCGTTTTGAATTTTAAATTAGAAATTAAGAATTTATTATGGAGTTATAGAAGCTAGTTGTGCCATTTTGCAGAAGACCCTTCAACTGCTTTTGGTCGTGAATCACACTAAAGCTTTTATTTGTGATAGGTTGTTTGTGTTGGACAAAAATACTTCTGAAAAAGTAATAAATAATTATAATTTATTAGTTTGAGAATGAAATAAACAGATTGATAACAAAATTAAAAAGCAAACTAAGGTTTGTGACCATACGGTGTCCTTAAAAAATGTCCATCGCATCACTAAAGTGCTAGAAGAAATGTCCAACGTTTGTCTTCCAAGATACAACAATTTGATCGCTATCGATAGCATCTTCTGAAGATAGGCTAGCAAACTGGCTATGCTATACTCGCAATCTCCCTGAAGAAACTCGAAGTACATTTGAATATCATAAGTGAGGAAAGGTTTGAGACTTTCGGTGTCAAATTTTTCAAAGACGATTGCCCAATTTATAAGATCATAAAAAGGCTAGGAATTTAATTCTATAATAAATTTGAAATTAAATTTTGAAATACTATTCAAAATAAATTATGTGGTCATAAATTCAAAATTAAATTGTGAATTTAAAATTGAGAATAAATTATGTGGTTACAAATTCGAATTGAATTATGGACTAATTTTTGGGGTTACAAATTAATTTCTCTCAAACTTTGGGGTACAAAAAAGATCGTTATAAGAGCATAAAGACCAGACCAGACCAAACCAAACCAAACCAAACCCCACCGTCCGAACGGACGACGGCGAGCGCTCCTTTTGCAAACAAACTTGAGATTTCTATGCTTAACACAGAACATATATTTTTTCGATGTGAGACTAGCTAGCATATTATCTTTCCACATACTTTGAAAATTAATTTATCATTTAAACCTTAATAGATTTTGTCCATATTTTTTATGGTATAAATACCTCATTTAAAAATATATAAATTCACTTAAACCCACCTCAACTGGCCTTAAGATTTCCCTATTTTTTAAGGACAAAGTCACAAAAAAATAAATAAAAATCCATTATCCCAATAGTTTGAAATCAGACCCAAGCTTCTTATTTTTACTAGTTGGGTCTTTACTTGCTTTTACAATCTTAATAGTGTTATATTAGTTTTGTTAAATCAAACAAAGATTAATCGTGATGGCGGTTGATCACACAGAGGTTCGGCAATTTCGGCTCCAACGATGGCGGTTGATCAAACGGAAGTTCTGGTTGCAACGAATCAGTGATGGTCGCGACCGTTGATGTTATCTTGAAGATAGGATTTAATGTCGGTGATGATCCCCTAACAAATTTAAAAAAAAAAATCACATTTCGACCCTTTCTTTTCTCAAAAAAAATTTCGAGTTCGTCGAATTCTGATTCATGCTAAAAAACATGTATTATCAAACAGGAGCTTAGAGTGGGATTGTGAACTGATGAGTTTGTCCAAAAATAAAGAAAAAAGCTGAAGTGGTTTAAAAGACTATACTCGTGATTGTGAAAAAAGAAAGAAGATGGCTTAAAACAAACAAAAGGATAGTTCGTTAAGGAAGCTTCTCCGAATGGGAGATCTCTGGATTATTATTTCAGCAACTTCGTATTGTATGGATTGTTGGATAGACCCTTAATCATGATTTTTTTAAAGTTAATCCAACACCCACAATCACTTTATCAACATACCTTAATCTGTTTTAATTTGTGAAAAATAATAATAGTGTAATCGGTCAAGTGATTAAGAATCCGTTTTGATCTGGGGTTGGAAGAAAAAAATTTGGATTAAATTGAAAATTTAGATTTAGTATTTTCCTAATCGAAATCAAATAAAATTATTTCGATTTCTTTAGTTTTGATTCGGTCCAATTTCATTTCAGATTTGATTGTATCAAACTAAGTGTAAAAAGAAAGAGGATAAATTACACTTACCTCCCATGAGATTTATAAAAATATAATATCTCCTTCATTAAGGTTTTTAAAATTAATCTCACCTTCTTTACATTTTAAATTATTATGCAGTTACGTCTCATACCGTTAAAATCATTAAATTATAAAATACAAGTACTTGAGCTATTACATAGTTGAATCCAACATAAAAAAAATACATATTATAGACACAGATTATAAAAAAATAAAAATAATCAAAAAAATACATTTTACAAAATAAATAGAAATTATGTAATAATTTGATATTTTTTATTTCAGTCTGATTCTATCCGATCTGGCGTTTAGAGCTACAAAATTAAAATTGAACCAAACCAATCTAGGTAAAAAAAACCTAGATCCAACTACCATTTCAATTTGGTTTAGTTCATAAATTTAGACTTGTCATTATATTAAACTTGTCATTTTACCTCAGGGTTACTCTACTAGCTATATGTGGCTAGTACATTCTTGCTAGTCAAATTTTAAATTTTATTTTTGTTTCCTTTTTATTTTCATATTTCATCTCCAACATCTCTCTTCCACTAATTTTATCTTTTTATTAACAAGAGATTATTCATCATAGTTGCAAGTCTATTTTTTTTCATAAAATATTAATTATTGTTGGTGAAGGAGATTTTCTATTTCTCTATTTTGTTTTCACTTTGCCAGTAGCATATGCATATATTCCTGCAAAGATAAGATATTAATTATAGGTAATTTATTAAATAATTTTTTGAATTTTCTTTTTCAAAATTGGTTAAACTAACTTGGATGGATAACAAAAATAAAGAGTATAGTTCGGATTAAAGTTATCAATTTTGTACCAGTCAGTATATTATTTTTGTTATTAGTACAGTACGTACCGGTATTAGTGTATATAGACATACCGTTTAGAATTTATCATTAAAAATAATATAAATTCTTTAAATAATATGTTTCTCAAAAATATTATATTTTCCATATAAAAACTTGAAGATTTTTCATGAATTGAAAGAGTTCCTATTGAAAGAAGTGGATAGAAAACTAAAAAGGTACACAAAAATTGATTGGTTTTGTGGTGAAACAAAAAGACAAACTTATTTATTGCACATAAAATTTAATTCCCTTGTCGATGGGGTACAGATTGACGACGACTTTGAGAGATGCCCCTCTCTCTTTTTCAGATTGACCAAGTGTAGTCTAAGGTCAACATAACATTTAATTTCCCTACCTATATTTTTAGACCTTAATTTTGCTATAGTTACAAGAAAAAATCTGGTAAAAAAAAGGTGCCACGGTCGAGATCCGGTATTTCTCCGGAACAACTATAACTGGCCGAAACTGACCGGATTAGCCGGGGACAATTACCGGTATCTTAATCAGAACAAAATGAACTCCAACATGTCTCTGTACGGCTCCGGTTTGGATACATAGATTAAAAAAATGCAGGTAGACAAAGTATAAATTATTCTTTTTTTTATAATACTATAACTCTTGTGATACGTTTAAAACGATAAAATTTAAAATTAAAATAAAAAAAATTATATCGTTTTATCTATTAGAACTGCATTGAACAGCTCCCAAATCCAATCAAACGATCACCATTGCATCTCATCTCACCTGCTTTCCATCCCTGGCTGCACTCCTTTCTTTTCACTCTCTCTCTCTTCCAGTCCTGGGAGATTGAGCCGAAGGAAAGAAAAGAAACCCCAGAAAGCAACACATCACAGCACTAACCCAACACGCTCTTCTGTTGCCAAATTAAGACAATATACATACACTGCATATATATATATATATGTACTGTTCCAATATATATGGAGAAATTCCATTATGCCACTTTAACTTTCTCTTTGTTTCCTTATAATGCAAAGGGTAATGAATTGCTTCCTTACGTCCCATTTTATTTGTCCTCTTTTGATATTTTAATGTCCCAAATTATTTGTTCATTTTGAGAAGTTCAAAAATGAAGTCCTGTAAAAATATCATTTTAACCTTTTTTTTTATTTGAAGTGACAAATACAATTTAAAATGAAGAGCATTATTAGAAAGTTTAAATTTTTATAAGTGAGATTTTTTAAATTGGACAAACAAATTGGGACGAAGAGAGTATAGAATTGGGGTGGTGACTTCGTGAATTTAATTCGTTTGCTAGTTCTAAATTTTTGAGTAATGTCATTATTTTTTTGTTTTTATTTTTTTTTTTGCATTTTTCTGAACAAAAGATATTTAAAAAATAAAAAGGTATAACTAAAATTTTTAAAAAATTCATTAAATTCAATAAAAGTTTGAATTTTTTTTCCTACTACTGCAGACACTCCCAAAAGGCTCTTTTGCAATTTATAGCACTAAAATTCGGAGCGGGAAGTGAATTTTCCGCCAAAAAGAATATTAGTTTTCTCTGGCCAATACTATTCGGTTTTAGTGTTACTATTTTTTTAATCATTTTTAAGAAAACAATCTCCCTGAGTATATGCTTTGTAATTTCGTTCACACGTTTTTGCTATATCAAAGATATATAATAATAGACCTGAACTTTAGACGAAAAAGTTCATTAACGACTGATTTTTTGTGTGTGTATTTAGCGTTGTTCTATTCTAATTCTTTTAATTTCAGCCCATATTTGTTACATTTTTTCTGATTAATGTCGTCAAAATAAATAAATAAATAAATAATTATACAACAAAATAGAAAACATTAAATAATACGAAAAATAATTTTTCAAACTCACTGTATTAAAACAGTGAAAGGGCTAGGAATGATATATTTCTACGTCTTCTCATCCTACCCATTGTACAATAAATTCTGTGGACTTAGGGTAGTCTCAGCCATAGCTATATGCTGTGTACAGAGCATGCAGTGAATCTTTTGTCTGCATTTCTTGCTCAAAACACTATTGAAGGCTAGCTTTTCTTTTCTTTTCTTTATTGAAAAAGAAAGAAATAATGAGTTTGACCTAACTTTTTTTTTTATTTAAAGATAATGAGTATTATTAAGCTTTATTGATTTTTTATTTAACTTTTCGTCAATTTTTTTGGATTTAATTATTCGTTTCATCGAAAGGATTAAACAAAGTAAAAAACAATTATGAACTGAAATAAAAAAGTCTAAATAAGATGATCCTAAAAATAATAAAAAAATATATCTTCTAACATTTTTACTGTTCTGTGAATTTATTATAGGTTTTTGTTATTGGGTCAAGATAAATAAATAATTAAAAAATTAATATGAATCTAACAAAATTTAGAAAAAGAAAATGAATAAAAAGACAGTGGCATTTCAAATTATGAATGAATGTGAAGCAACCACCTGACTTTGTGTGGTTTCGTAACATTCTATGTTAGGAAACATTATTTTGCTTGGATTTTTTTATTTTTTAAATGATCAACATTATAAAAACAGACTATTACATTAACTATGTGAGCGTCTGTGCACGAACAACAAAATTGCCATTATTCATTCGATTGTAACTATAGGACTAAAAATGCTAAACTTAAATGTTTTTCGACAACTAAAATTTAAAATTTGATGACTAAATTGACATGGACGTGCACTTTTGATAGTACTAGACATCAAATTTAGTTGTCTAAGTTTGGTATTAGTAGACATCAAATTGACATGGACATGCACTAAATTGACTAGATCACTTTTTATAGATATTTATTTAGATTTTATAGTTATATTTTGACTGATTTTTGAATTTTTATTGAACTTCTACTTTTATATTTATTTTTTTAGATCCTACATGACATTTCTTCTTTTCCTTTTGGTCAATCTTACCTTTTCTATATAGTAGGACGACATACAAGGAGGAGATGTGAATGAATGTCGCGTGAGGATATGTAAGAAATTGACGACTGAACAGGCCTAATCAGCTTGGCTATTCGCAGTTAGCTTGACACCTCGGTCCAAGCTTTTTTGCTCTTCTCGGCCTATTTGATACTAGGTAGGCCAACCGAAGTAGATCCCTTCTATTTACGAGGAGTTCAAATCCGACTAGAATGCTAGCATCAAGAAGTGTACCACTCATAAGGCAAAAGGCTTGCATCTGTTTTAGGATAAAGGTCTCAAGATTATTAGATGGTCACACTATCAAAGTCTTGTTCCAATCCTTGAGAAATAGATTTTAGCTAAGATTCAAAGATGTAGGGGAATATAAAAACACATCCTGATGTAAAAAAATATGCGATTTTACTATTTACGTAATTTTATAATACCCATTTTATACACAATTAATTTCTCACTTAGGCATCGAAATAGTATTAGTTGACACCACTCCAATATTCTAATTTTGTGTGCATGTCCTTGATTCGGAGAGGTGCCACCAAATGCGTTATCATGGGAAAATTTAGATTTCTTTTAAAACAATATGGAAATTTTTTGTTGTTAGAGCATCTACATCAAACTCCTCAAATATCTTTCTTCTCCAATTTGAGGAGCAAGTCGTCCAAATAACTCCTCACATCAGTTTCTCTACCACTTCTTCCTATTTTCCAAACACCACAGTACCTCCCTGGTTTTAAGTAGTTACTGTTCACTCCTAAAGTTTTATTTTTATTTCTTTCTCCACCCTCTTTTGTTTATGGTTGGGGTGTAACCGGTCCAGTTTGGTAAAATTTATGGGACCGGACTAGTTATCCGGTTTGAAAATTTTGTAAACCGAAATTAGACCGATTGAATTGGTCTGATTTTAATCGGTTTGAGCTGATTTTGGTCCGGTTTGGATTTTTTGAGCAATATTTCGGTTTAACTACAAAAGAAAAATAAAAAATAAACAGTTTCGGATAAAAATTTTTACAATAAAAATGCATTGAAGAGTATTCTAAAAGATTGAATAGTTTGAACTTATTTTTATTTTTTATTTCCAGACTTATGCTTTTCTATTTGCATTCACTATCTATAAAATGGTGATTTTTCATTTTCAGTACATAGTAATGGTCCTAAATCCCAATGGATAAAATAACTAATGGAGTAATGAATTATAAATTATCACACATAAATCTAAAAATATAACATATATATATATTTATATCTCTATCTGGTTCGGTTCAGTTTCAACCAGTTTTGTATTCTTCTAAACTGAAATAGGACCGAAAAACTGATTTTTCTAAACTTCCAAAGTGAAACCGGACCGGATCGAATTTTTAATCCTCAAACCGCCGATCCGGTTAGGTTTTTCGATTTTTATTTTCGGCCCAAGTTTATGGTGCCAAAAAGAATATGAAAGGGAAAAAAAAAAATTTTAATAAAATAAGGATAGAATAAAAAATTTGATGCATGAGATATTATAAAATATAAATTCTTAAAATAATAAAACTTTCTCTCTAATTTAATGTAAAAAATAAGAAAACCAGTGTGAATGCTATTGGACCCAATATTCATGTTTTTTGAAGGAAAAAAAAACATCATATCTGATTAGTCAAATATACTTTTCCCAAGCATTGATCATTAATGGGTCCCTCCATGATCCCTTGATGCACGATGCCACGGAACATCATAACATTGCACGGCTCACGATTATATTTCCCGAAGAACATCAGACGGCTGGCGATTATATTTCCCGATGTGGTGGAAATTGCCTTAGAAATTTCATACCAATTAAACGGCCCAAGATAGCGCTCTGATCCAGCTAATATCATTGGGTAGGCCCTGCATAAAATACAAACGGTACAACTATCACGTGATCCATGATTCAGTTCTGCGACTCCCTCAGAGACCGAAATGCGAACCCCTCCCTCCTCTTCCCCCCCCTCCAATTAAACAACAAAAACACAGAGCCGAAAAACCCCACAAAATAAAATCCTATAGGGTACCACTGCTCAGTCCCTTCCCCTCCCACTTCCTAGAGAGAGAGAGAGAGAGAGAGAGAGAGATGACTCAATCTGCGGCTTCAGGATAATGAATCAAGGCCTGGATTTCTTCTTCTCAGAAGAAGATGGCCCAAAATCTTCCATTTCTTTTGGATGCTTTGTACTGCGAAGAACAACATTGGGAAGAAGATGAGGGGAGAGATTACAATGACAGTATTATTACGCCTAAGCCTTTGCAGTTCCTGGAACAGGATTTGATGTGGGAAGACGATGAGTTAGCCTCTTTGCTTTCTAAAGAACAAGAAAGTCACCCAATGTACAACAACACACTGGAGGCAAACCCATCCTTGGCTGGGGCCCGAAACGACGCCGTGGACTGGATTCTGAGCGTCACTGCCTACTACTCTTTCTCTGCTCTTACTGCTGTCCTTGCCGTCAACTATTTTGATAGATTCCTCCTTAGCTTCCATTTTCAGAGAGATAAACCTTGGATGAGCCAACTAGCTGCTGTGGCCTGTCTCTCCCTTGCTGCCAAAGTGGAGGAGACCCAAGTTCCCCTCCTATTAGACCTCCAAGTATGATATTTATACACAACTTTATGAATATATCGCCCATACCCATGTTTTGTTTATCAAATCTGAATGCGGGTTTCTTTTGGGTGTGTAAACCCAGGTTTCTGCTAATCAAGTTTCAAAAATGGTTTCTTTGTTGAACATATCAACGCTGCCCATGTTTTTTAGCAAGATTTTGACGTGGGTTTTATCTTTTTTTCATATATATTCATGAATATAAAGATTATACCCACGTTTATTTATGCAATTCCAATTTCTGGGTTTCTCTGATTTGTTTAGGTGGAAGAGAGTAGGTATGTTTTTGAGGCCAAAACGATTCAGAAAATGGAGATTCTGGTACTGTCCACGCTTGAATGGAGGATGAATCCAGTGACCCCACTCTCATTTGTCAATTACATTCCAAGGAGGTTAGGTTTACAGAACAACCTATGTTGGGAATTTCTCAACAGATGCGAGTCCCTCATTCTCTGCATAATTTCTGGTAAGCATTAAATTTATCAACCCAACTTATTAAATTCAATTAAATTTCTATTTTTGTGTTTCTAACAACTCCACCTAATATGTATATTCCTTTGCAGATTCCAGGTTTACAAATTATATCCCATCTGTTATAGCCACTGCCACTATGCTGCAGGTCATGAATACTGTGGATCCCTGTTTGGCAGTGGATTACCAAAACCAAATTTTGGCTATTCTCGGAATTGATAAGGTTGATTTTCTTATTTTGTCTCACTCATTTATTGTGTTCTTGAATCTGGATTGTGGTTGATTTTTGAATAAATAATGACATTGTGCAGGACAAAGTAGACGAGTGTTACAAGCTTATCCTAAATTTAACATCAGGGTTCGGCTACCAATCAAGAAAAAGGAAGTTCCGATCGATTCCGGGCAGCCCAAATGGTGTGATGGATATTTGTTTCAGCTCCGATAGCTCGAACGACTCGTGGGCGGTGACGGCTGCATCGGTATCTTCCTCGCCGGAGCCACTGCTAAAGAGGAACAGAGTAGACTAGATTCTCCCCATTGCCTTCTTTCCTCATGGACCAGTACTAATTTTGTGTATGAATATCGTTTATATGTTCTTTTTTAGGTTTATGTTAAATTGCCTACCATCTCTGCATTTCAATCGGAAAACCCAAAATCACAGAGAATATCATTAGAACCCGTTCCCATTGACTAATCTCTGAAAATGATGGG
>JABCMJ010016101.1:1027-27378 GCA_014822125.1 Arbutus unedo
TTTGCCTTCTTCAGAATCTTAGCTCCCACTGAAATCCTAAGTTGCCCAAACACGATTAAACCATAATCTGTTGAACAAAACCTACCGCAACCGCGGCTCTTATACTAGTTGTTAGGAAAATTTGAACGAACAACGTTCAAGCCCACAACGCTCCTTATGGATCTTGAGAATAATAGATCACCAAACAAAACAAACCGAGACACAAGATATACGTGAAAAACCTCAACGCGAGAAAAAATCACGGGAGCCACACCAGTCCACTATGAATCGAATCAATGAGTACAAATCTTCTCACAATCTCTTTGAGATTTGTGTTTTCTCTTGACTCTCTCTCTCTTTCTTTTGAAAACTTTTCTATTCTCTCAATCGATCTCTTCATAATCTAATATCTTAGGGGACCTCCCTATATATAACAAATTCAAAGCATATCTCTTAGGAAACCTCCTAAAAGAGACATATATTAAATCCCTAAATAGCAGAAAAAGATTTGATCCTAATTAGATTAGGAAAAAATAAATCTTGAAGATCTTGCGTAGGATTTTCCTGCATCCCCTTACTACCGGTAATACGAGGTACTGCCAAAAGTTTACTTTTGACTTCAAGGCACTAAATCAACCCGGACGGGCATTCTAGTTGGGGGGGGGGGGGGCACCTCCTAACACCTTTAGGTTTCAAGAAAGGGCAAAGGCTGCCCACAATGTATTGGCGACCCTAACACTCTAAGCAGTGTTATTTATGGAGGTTGGTCGGTCGATAATGTTGATATCTATCTTCCAGATCTCAATGGAGATGAGCTAGGGTGTGCTGCCGATGGCTTGTTTGGAAGAGGATTTACCAGAGCCCTATCTTTCATTTTTTAGCGGCATCTGCTAGAGGGATTTTGGATTAAACATCGGGGTCTAGGTTGATTGGCTAAAGAGGACCTGAGAGTTGTAGAAAGGCCTGGGAGTAGGAGGATGGCTCGAGGAGGGCCCTCCACTCTTCAACTTGCATTTTTTCCCCGTGGTGAAAAAGTCACCAAGATTTGTTGGGGCGTTTTCCATGTCTGCTTGGGCTGCTTCTTCGTCAAATGTTGATCAAAAGGTGGGAGAGTCACACGTGGGAGGTGGGCGGGATGGAGAAGGAGAAAGTATCGGATGAAGAAGAAATAGGCGAAGGAGCCGGTCTTGTGACGATAACTTGATCGTTTCCTCTTAGGAAGAGAAAAAGGATTCCTCCTTGGATGTCCCTACTCGAAGTAAGAGGGGGCAGGGGTGGGGATTCTCGACAACGGTGGCAATCGAGCTAGGAGCTATGGAGGCCTTGTAGCTTGGGTTGTACCTCAGAAGGATATGGACAGCTTAACTAAATCCTCTCAGCTCGGGTTGGGGACTGTATGCAAGGACTTTCTTCACGTCTTTAGGATATGTGTTGTGGCCCTTCCTATTTTGGTTGCACTTATTGGCTACAAGCAAAAAATGAAAAACCAATTAGAAATCGACAAAGACATAAAGAGCATAATAAATACAAAGAAAATAAAGTGCAAAATACTAACTCAGTCTCCCAAAGATATGGGAGACATGAAGTGTGTTTCCTCGGCGACATTAGGGCCAAATTCCCAATTCCCCATGACTTTGAGAAAGTCATTGTCGTTGTCTCGGGCAGAATCTAGGAGGTCTGTTATAAGCATTCTCGGTTTATACGGATCTTGAGGTAGTAGATCTTGAGTTTTGCTCAAAACATGTCATAATTGAACTAGATATCCCAAGGGGCCACGATTGGTGCCTAAAATCGTATTTTGTTCGGCAAAATACCCATCACTATGCAGAAAACATTGATGGAGACTTGTATAGGGCAGTCTACACCAAGAATGAACCATATGAAGGAGAGGGTGAAACAAGAATCTAACCCTGCCTTCAACTATGGAAACTATGAGAATATATAGAGTATCCAAGTTGCCCCTTTGCGAACAATGTATGGTCAGCAAATCCGACCACATCGTCATCCAGAACAATGTACCAGCGACAAAATTCATTCATTTTTTTCAAGGGTGTTACGGAGTGATTTGAAAATCCCCCTTCTGTGCAACAAAAAAGATTCGATCAAGTTGAAAAAAAGAAGAGTTCGAAAGGAGGACTTATAGAAAATAGGGATCTGAGTCTTTTTTTCATGGTGCTCGGAAAGTTTGGACAATGGGAAATGAGAATGGAGTTCTCAGAAAACCAGGTGTTCGGAGAAAGAAAGAAGAATAGTGAAAGTGAAAAAGTAGATGTGAAAGGGTAATTATAGGTAGTGAAAAAGAGTTTAGAGCGGCGCTGTAACGCCAAATGTATATCACTGGCTCAATAACTTGTTAGAATCTTATTATATAGCCTAAAATATTTAAGCCGAAGTTACTAGTAGTAACATACATTACTCATTACATACCAAATATCACTCATATAAACTTTCGATATGGGATAGGATGTCACATGCACGTTCAACACATTAGTTAGGAAAAGCTGACGCACATTTCTTGTCAAATTAAATGCAGTGGTATAAATTCGATTGGGCGTTTAAAGGATATTCGCTTGAGCAAAAATGTAGTCGACCAGCAGCTATGGAGCAGAATGAGAAGAATATCATTTTTTGCTTACTTCATTTATTCGGCTGAGAGTAGCCAAAGGTAGAGAAAAATTGAAGGTGGTAAAACCTAATTAACCTTATTAGGACTTTTCCGAACAAATAAGCTAGAAGCCAACTAGGCAGCACGATACTCTTGTGCACAGGCATAATACCGACTAGAAAATTATATTTGTCGACCTAATAAAGGTGGTTAAGAAATTATGACCAGATTCTAACATAAAGTGGATAAGTTTCAAACTTAAATTGTTCAAAACCAGACCTGAATGGACAATGATGAAAAATCTTAGGCCACATCGATTAATAACGAGAAGTTAATAGTTAAATTAAATTCTAACAGTATAGATAAAAGTTTGGAGAGTCTGGATAATACTTATCTAGTTAGAGGCCAATTGTCAAAAAGTGTAATTTGCCCTTAATGAGGAGTTCGAGGTGCACAAGGGGGGAGAGCCTTTACAAAAGGAGATACACCTATAAGGGTATAAGAATTGAGTACTGACTTAATTATGAAAATGTCCTCTCTCCGAGAGATGAAGATTCTTTGACGATCTATCATGAAGCATATTAAGTTTTAGACGAGAAAAATAACTTGTGTGTCCAGCCAAAGTTAGACAAGCAAACTTTAAAACTAACTAAAAGTTTTATCGAGACTCACAGCTACCTACCTGGTGCTGTTAACATTCAAGATCGAATGAGAGTTTTTTCTCGTAACAAGCAGATTTTCGGCCTAGCAACGAAGGATACCTGATGATCGGGGTCCAAATAGAAAGAATTGAAGCCGGCCCAACCGGTACAAGCAGAATCAAGCTGAACCAATTATCAACCGGTTCGATTTCGGTTTAGGCAATCTTAAATGGAAAACTCCGGTTTAGTGGGTAAACTGCTCAACTAGTAAAGACATTAGAGACCACTCACTTGTGTTTAGGAATGAAAAAATATGACCATCAAAACTAGAGGTGTAACCGGTCCAGTTTGGTACATTTTTTAGGACCAAACCGATTTTTTGGTTTGAGAATTCTATAAACTAAAACCAGACCAATTACACCGGTTTGGTTTCGGTCCAGTTTCGATTTTCGAGCTTTTGGGCAATATTTCGGACAATTTCAATCAATAATTGAGCAACTAAGATATAGTCATACAATTTCATACAGCAACTACGCATATGCTTATGCAATTTCAATAAGCAACAGATGAGATATAATCTAACCCAATACAAACACAATTAAAAAAAACTTAGTAGTCTGGTAGATTGTCGGTCTAATCCAATTCAAACACAATTAATAAGCTACATATGAGTCCAACTTGCTGGTTGGTCGTTAGTCTAACAAAGTAATTATTTCAATTGGATTTTTTCAAAAAATCCAATTCTAAAAACAAAAATATATACACACACACACACTTCAACAGGTCCGGTCCGGTTTGGACTTTCAGCCCCTTAAACCGTAAATCGGACCAAAAATTCAATTTTTCAAAATTCTAAAACCAAAACCGATTGGACCGACTTTTGAGCTCTTTAAACTGTCGGTTCGGTCCGGTCGAGTTCTCCGGTTTTCAATTTCACCCCTAACCAAAACACACTTGCGTACATTTGTTTGCAGAAGAAGAGTTTCGTAAATGATCGTTTTAGAGTGTATTTTCCACTTGTAATATAATATTTTCTTCCTGATTTTTTTGTTCACTTCTATTATTTCAAATCTCTCTAAAAAAAAAACTTATACTTTTTTTACTTGTAATTTTTTTATATACAACATGAATATTACTTACTGCTTAATAGATCTCAATTAATTTTATTAGATAACAAATCGAAACCAAAATGAGTATTATATTGAATGTACAGACATTGCTTTAGCGTTGCTTCAACGCTACCCAAGGTTAGCATCAATAGAACCCTCTCCTTTGGTGGTAATGGCTCACAAGCGTTCTTCATTCCGAAGTGGAACCCGCTTCAATTTCTGGCAGAGATTAATCTATTCTGGTAATTAATTTGTCTCTTCATTTTTACAAAATATGAAATTATAAGTATCTTAGATAAGTACATGCAATCATATAATTAGTCATAATTTTTCAACTTTGTAACATTATGTGGTGACATGTTAGGTATTCCTTTGAAATTGGATGATATCGCAAACCTCCATAAAGGGAAGGACGTTGAGAATCCTGCCGCAGAGGAGGAAGTTTCTGCATTTGCTTATTGTAAGACTTGAAGCTCTGATCTTATAAAACTCATACTATATACATATATGTATATATATAATAAGACTCCAATAATTTTTCATAAAATTGTTCTTGTCAGTATTTATCAAAAATTGTTTAGATTAAGTCGTTTTTAATATTGTTTTGAACCGATTTCTTGGGGATATCCTTTAAAACATGTTTTAAACATATTAAACGGTTCGGATCATCAAAATTTAGTCAGAAAATAAGATATCTACATCGTAGCAAAATAAGAAATCTTTTATTAGAAGGGGATATATATATATATATATATATATATATTATATTTTCGCCAATGAACCTGGGGCTAGCCCAGGTGCCCCCAAGTGGTAAAACAGCACAATGACTGGTACATATTGGTAGTTGGACGATCCCCTTTCTTAACAAAATTTAAACAAAAAATTTACTTTGTAAAAGGAGGGGAATCATAATTTTGCAAAAAGTGTACTAACACATCACATTTTATATTTAATTTTTCATCATGATTAAATAAAATGCGACACAACTTATATTTTTAGTATAAGGTATAAATATGAGTCCTATGAGTTTTGATATGTGCATTCAAATTAGTGAATCTCATGACTTATTGTACATGCCATTGTGGAGGACTGGATCAAAACACTCAACAAGGCGAACCGAGTTGGTAGGGTTGCCATCTTCAGTAGGTAGGGTCAAGCTCAAACTAGGCTCATGGTCCATGGCTCTTGTGAGAGGATTCCATGGCCCCAAGCTAAGCCTAACCATGATTAATATCACGACACCATAACAAGCCTAGACCAGGCTCGTGACATATAGTGCTAACCGACCAATGTCGGGGGCACTTCATAGGCCCGGGTCAAGTATATTATTAGTTTATCGAGTCAATCTCGTTTACAATAGATTGGAATCTCCACTTGGAATTTGGGTGTTGATCGTGTCGTACCAAGTCAAAAATATATTTATAAAAACTAAAATTAACTACTATTTCAGAGAATAGTAGCTAAGTTCGAGTATCGATCCACAGAGACAGAATGGCTAAGTTCCAATTAATTCAATTATTTCCTTAAATTAAATTGATTGAAAAAGAATTTGGTTTAATTCTTTTGATTGTAAAATACTTAAACTAAGCAAAGTAAAATAATTAAATAATGAGAAAATTAATGAGAAAAAATCTAGGGTTTTGAATCCACCTCAACCGCATAAGTAGGCGATATATATGTTAAGCTTTCTATTCGAATTATATATGTCAAGAAAATAATAGAGTTATTAATAGGCATGGCCTATCCCATAGTGCAGGTCGTCTCGCTAGTACAATTCATTTTTTTTATAGGCTGTCTAGTGGCATGATCTGTCTTACAAGTTTAATCCATCTCAGTTACCCATGTATGAACAAAAAAAAACTATTGATTAATTGAATATTTGAGAGTTCACACACAAATACTCAACAAGTTAAAAGAAGTAATTTTATTTCATTCATGCACAATAAAAATATATTCATAATTAACCAATCAATTCGAATAAGAAAAACCTAAATATAAAAGTGCACAAAATTATTTGAATCGAGCTTCATCTTTACCTAGATAATACTTTACCCGATATTACAGTTTAAGTCCCATAGACCATCTCTCGAATTGCAATGCGTGTTGATGTTGACGCATTGCAGCAACATTCAGATCGACCCCTCGCAGCTGTATATTGCTGTGGAACTCCAAAGTGATCATCCTGCTGCAATTGCGTGTGGTTCAAATGTCCTTCTCCATGCATATCTCTTTATCTCTAGTGTCAAAGTCTCCTTATTAGAAAAGGAGACTCTCTTTCTTATTATTTTTTCTTGATTTCCCTCCATCCAATGTCATCATGCACATGGGACCTCTCCTTGCTGTGGGAATTCAATGTCCTATCATGATGTGTAGACAACTCCACTTGGACTACACTTTCTTTTTTAATAAATTTAATATTTGAGAATTTATTTCTTATGCAATTCCATTTTCAACACAAATAATTATCACAATAAATCGACCCAATGCAGATTCATGGACACCCATGAATCATTTCGCAAGTTTAGATTTTGGCATGAATTTAATTTCATTGCGGGTTTCTTTCCGACACCAAGTACAATTGGACTTTGCGTCTTTTTTTATATATGAAAGCCTCCAAATCCCTACAACCTAAAAGTATAGCATTTTATTACAAGTAACAATATAAATTGACTTAGTAATGATAAATTAGGGAGTGCACATGTGAATATTTATCCACGTATCATATGTATATATTGTAGCACGTGATGTGTGAGCTGTTATTCATCATTTAATTGGGTGATGTTAACATAAAATTTGGTTATGGGTCATTATCATCAGCAAGTGTTCTCGCACATGCCAATCTAGGCTTTATGCTCAAGTCAAAAAGAATATATAAGGTACAACACTTGGGACAATAAGGTATGAACAACCTTTTAACTCAAACTCAATATTTTTTTTCTTCTTCTCCGTCAAGTATTGACTTAGGCATTAGAGTGCTTCTTAGCCACCATCCAGCTAGTCAGGTAGTAACCTTGGTTGTAGTAGTAGATCTAGGTACCCAGACTTCAGAGTAGCACAGACTCGTGAGTGAAATCGCTTTACGGATTAAAGGACTTCCCAATTGGCGACTACAATGGGAGTCTATTTCATTCTGATTCTATCTCTCCAAAATTTGAAGTTTCACCATCGTTTGACAGTCGTTTGACCTTTTATTTCACCTTCTAGTAGCAACCATGGTGATCGTAGGAGAGAATGATCAATGTAACAGCACAGCTTGTCAGAAAGAAGTAGTGGATCCACAACACTTTGACTTCCATCTATAGATACTGCAACTCTGGACCCATACTCTAGGGTCTACATCAAAAAACTTGAGGCGAGACAAGTGCATACAAATCATCCAACATGAGTTGACTAGATTGAGAATGTGCGCTCACAACAGTCTGGGCACTATTCTCGCTCTGGCGTTCATCACCGTCACCACCGCCACTGTTCTCCTTCACCACTGCCACTGTCACTAGACTAGCATTGTTCAAAAACGAGGATTTTAGCCAAGGACAAATTGGGGGAGCACAACGCCACGGGATATCTAGCCTCGTGCTTGCCCAACATCTGCGCAAAAAGCGATGCGATCCTCCACACATTCCAGCACTTCCATGGCTAGGCTAGCCGTCAGTGGCCTGCAACCAAACGGCCACACACAAAAGCCAGTTGGAGAAGAACTTGCACCATGAAAAAAGAAGACGCAAGGACCGACTCAGGCGTGAAGAGAATCATGCAACAACTCAGGATTGACACAGAGAGCGATCCCCCAGATGTGAGAGGAGGAGACAACGTTCTCCTTGCAAAGACAATAGACGAGATCGGATTGACTTGAGGCACCACTTGGAGGATAAAAGATGACCTCACCCGGCTCAGTCCTACTTAAATGCCAAGCACAAGCAGTTCATCTCCTCTCCATTTACCATAGAGATTAAGTCTATTAAGCTGCCAAAGGGGTTAAGTTCCCCCATATTCTAGAAGTACGATCGAAAAATAGATGTCTACACACACGTTGTCCACTTTAGACAGATTATGCCCCTCTACAATTCCGATGACGGGCTAATGTGCAAACTCTTCCCGTCCAATTTGAGTGAGCTCGGCCTTCATTGGTTTGATAAACTGTCAAAATCATCCATCTATTCATTCAAGGAACTATCACAAGCATTCATAGCCCGATTTGTTACTAGTACCTATTAGAAAAAAGAGGTTGGTGCCCTACTCGGCCTGAGAAAGTTGGCAACAAAGTCGGTTCAATAGTAGGCAGAAAGGTATTGGGAGTTGTTTAACAAGATTTAATGATGTACTCTTGCTATTACGGTCACATCCTTCAACCTGGGTTTGGACCATAGGAGTCGGCTCTTGGAGGATCATATGCTCTCAAACCCTTTGAACATGAACGACTTGATGAGCAAGATCGACAAGCATTGCCAGTTAGAGGAAGCTAAACACAAAAGGATACTAGCCTAGCAGAAGATGAACTATGGAAATGGTAGTGTTGGGAATGGCAGGTGAGGAGTCAACGTTATCCAAAATGGGGAGAATAGGGTGCCCATGCCCCACGAGTTTGTGGCAATTACTACTATATTTGCATTACTGATCTACATCCCGCTGCACAAGATCGAGAGAGAACCACACTTCAAATGGCCTTTGAAAGCACCATGGGAGGGTCACAATGCCAAGAATCCCAGGATAAGGTGCTCTTATCACCAGGACAAAGGGAATTTGACCACCAATTGCAAGCCTTACAAAGAGTTCTTGGAGAAGCCAATTGAAGAAGGACACCTGAAGAGGTTTATAAATATGGAGAAGATAGCGGCGGGGCCAACCAGGTAAGAGGTTTGGGTCAAGTCACCAAAAGTGCAGACAACCAATGTCATACACAGCATGGTTGATGCTGAAGCCAAGCAAAACTTTCATGCTGAGCTATATAGAATTGAAGCAACAAAGCAGGTGATGAGCATCGCGACTATAATGAAACCGAAGCTTGAGCTAGCCAGAACTAGGGTGCTTTCTTTCTCTGATAGCAATGTAGATTAATATAACACCCCCACAACGATGCACTAGTTATCACAATTTGCCTTGTCCCCCGCGTATTGATTGATCTAGGGAGTTCGGCTAAGGTGATTTATTACTCTTTGTGTAAGAAACTTGAGTTATCCGAAAATGAATTACTACTAATCAAAGTACCACTTGTTGGTTTCAATGGGGCTCCGGTATGGTCCATTAAAAGGTCAAGTTGCTGGTCCGAGCGAGGTCTGTCACACTGAATTGTGAATTTGTAGTTGTTGATGGACCGAGCATGTACAATGCGATTCTAGGTCGCGTTTGGCTACACAAGATGAGGATTTGCCTCAATGTACCACCAAGTGATGAGGTACTCGGGAGAGCTAGGCACAGAAGAGATTTTGGGGGATCAAATCTCCGCAAAAAGTGTTATGTTGCGGAAGTAAAAAGCAAGGTGAATCTTGAACAAGTCCATTAAATGCAAGTTTTAGATGCTCCAGTCCCAAAGGATGTTAGCACGGTTGCTACCAAAAAGGCAGTGGAAGACTTGGTCATCATGCCGATCGACCAATCCTCTATAGACCGTTTCTTTCTTCTCAGCTCCTCCATGACCAAATGGGAGAGGACCGAGATGGTAGCATTCTTGAAGAGAAACATTGAAGTGTTTACATGGACACCATACGAGATGCTAAGCGTCGATCCAAATTTCATCTCTCGCCATCTTAACGTGGATCTGCTTGGCGTCCTATTGTCCAAAAGGCAAGATGGTCAGCTCTTGTGCACACTAAGGCAATGATCGAAGAAGTAGGCAAATTGTTGGAAGCCAAGGCTATTGAAGAGGTCCAGACCTAAACTAGTTGGCCAATACTGTTGTGGTCAAGAAGAAGAATAACAAGTGGAGAGTTTGTGTCGATTATACAAACCTCAATGATGCTTGCTCAAAGACTGTTTCCCTTTTTCGTGTATCGTCCAACTAATCGATACAACGGCTGGCCATGCATAGTTGAGCTTCATGGATGCTTATAAAGGACATCATTACATTGTAGTGCATGGCTCGAATAGGATCAAGACAACAAGTGGAGAGTCTGTGTCGATTACACAAACCTCAATGATGCTTGCTCAAAAGATTGTTTCCCTGTTCCGTGTATTGGCCAAATGATCAATGCAACGACCAACCGTGCGCAACTAAGCTTCATGGATGCTTATGGAGGATAACATCAAATTGCAATGCATGGAACAGATAAGATCAAGATGACATTCATCAGCCTAAAGGGCCTATTCTGCTATCAGGTTATGTCGTTTGGCTTAAAGAACGTCGGAGCTACTTACGAGAGAATGGTGACCAAGATGTTTGGGGCTCAAATCTGTGATACGACGAAAACATACATAGACGACATGGTCATAAAGAGTAAAGAGGAGAGTTATCATCTAGCAGATTTGCAGAAGGTGTTTGACATTCTGAAGACCCACCGACTCAAACTTAACGTAGAGAAATGTGCTTTTGGAGTTGGATTGGGTAATTTTCTTGGTTATCTCGTGACATATCAAGGAATTGAGGCTGACCCAACTCAGGTCTCAGCCATTTACCCCCCCCCCCCCCCCCCCCCAAGGAGTTTGAAAGAAGTTTAAAGATTGACCGGAATGGCGACCGCGCTGAATTGTTTTATCAGTTGGTTGTCCAACAAATGTCAATCATTCTTTGAGGTTCTTAAAAAGAGCATCCGATAGAGCTTTCAATGGAACATTGAGTGCAACCGATCCCTAAAAGGGCTTAAGATTTATCTCAACTTGGGACCCTTTTTAACCACGCAAAAGGACCAAGAAGACCTATACCTTAGTTGGTTGTATCCCAACACGGTGTTAGCTCAATTCTTGTGCGTCAAGAGGGAATAGATCATTTTCACATCTATTATGCTAGCAAGACTACGATGAGGGCCAAGACACTTTCCCTTAGAATAGCTAGCTCTAGCTCTGGCTTTGGTCTTGGCATCTCGCAAGTTGGCACCATACTTTTAGGCTCACCTTATCATAGTCTTGCATGGGTTCCCGTTAAAGTCCTCCTTGCGCAAAGCAAACATGTCATCATATTTCTACATGGGCCACATAGGTAGCCAACTTCAAAATCAGCTTTCAACCTAGGACAACAACTATCAAAGCCTAGGGGCTCGTCAACTTCATTGCCAAATTTTCTCCACGTGCCAACCCCACTTGATCCAAGATCAAGTATCATTCAAGCCGAATAGGAAGAGCATGTCTTAGCGTGGCAACTCTTTCATGGAGACATTTGAAAACTTTATGTGGACGACGCCTCTAACAATCACGGTGTCAGAGTAGGGACAGTCTTTCTCTCCTCGAGCCAGGTCCTCCATAAGTATTCTCTCAAACTCAATTGTTCAGCCTCTAATAATGAAGTACGAGGCCTTGCTCGCCGAACTTTGTATCGCCAAGGGATTAAGGTCTAAGAAGATAATGGTTCTTAGTGATTCCCAACTTGTAGTCAACCAATTATCAGGAGAATGTGAAGGAGAGATCCACGAATGGCCAAGTATGTTAGAACGGCCAATGACCTGATTCAAAAGTTCAAAGGGTTCCATCTACAACAGATCAAGGAAAGATGAATACCCATGTGAATGCATTAGCTAGTCTCGCTTTGGCATTAGAGAGCGAAGGCAAGATGACCGGCAGGCAAAAGTGCATCGTTAGAGCGTCGACCTAGGTCAAGGTTTATTATTTATAAAAGAAGACTTCCTTCAAAGATTTAAAAGAAGTATAATAGAGAATCCGGAATATCAATCCACAGGGAAATGTAGTTGGTTTAAAAGATTTCGCAAATTTGACTTTTTGACGTTTCGGACGTCAACCTCAAAATTTGTTTTAGTGATGATTAGTAACTAGATTGAATTAAAAGAGGGAATAAGATAAGATTAAAGAAATAAGCTTAGTCTTCGAAATCCGTTTAATGTCAACCTCACTTTAAACAATATGTCCTCTTATAACTCAACCTAGATTCCGGATAGGGTTTCTAGATCGGAAAATACTCGATGAAAAATTAGTCTTTTAGTTCAAAAGATGTGTTTTCAAATCTATTCAAGTTCAAGGAAATATAATCTAAAATAGAGAGGACATAAGCTTAAGTATTAGATATACCAAATATATGACAATAACTAAGCAAAAGGTTAACTCTACCTTTTTATTTCTAGAAATGAGAATTTGAATATATTTAGAAACAAGCATGTAAAATACTTAGAAGATATTGAACAAGAGTGAGTTTTAGTTAAACTTCATCCTAAGACTTAACTTATAGAAGTTTAGCTACTCATGCTTATGAAATAGATGATGAACATGAAGAGAATAAGAAGGATGATGCTAAAGATTAATAGAAGGATAAACTTACCAACTAACACTAAAAATCTGCGAAAATATATCACACAATGTTAATAAATAAGATCTCGGCAACTGGCCGAAAAGATAAAGTAAAGGAGTTAACACAAATGAACCAAACCTTGGATTAGCTTACTTCTCAATGAGATAATATTTTTCACTTAGTGAAAGAAAATTACTCAGGAAATGGAGAGCTTCAAAAACTAAAGAGAGAAACTCTAAAGAACTAAAAACTAAGCGAAAGTATTGTGTAGGTCTAAGTGTGTGTGATCCATATTTTTCTCCCATACACATGCAAAACATAAGTCAAAGAGGACACAAAACAAGTTTAATAAGTCCCCTCACACTCTCTTACAATTCAAAAGACGTGAAAAAAGGCATCCCAAAAGGTGATAATGAGCAAAATACCAAAAATCAACATTTATTGCACGTCAGGCACTCTCTACTAATAGAGCCTTCTCCACTGATAAAGAAATGTCCTGATTAAAAGTGGAACATTCCTCTACCGATAGGACTGACTCTCTACCGATAGAGAAACCTTCTGATTCCTCAAAATTCATTCCTCTACCGATAGAGACTGATCCTCTACTGGTAGAGAAGTCTTCTAACTTCTTGGACTTCATTCCTCTACCGATAGAGACTTCTGACTTGATTTGCCTACCGATATAGACTGATCCTTTACCGGTAGAACCTTTTTGAATGGCCATATTTTCTTTTTCTGTACTGATAGAACTTGATTCTCTACTGGTAGAGAAGTCTTCTGGCTTCTTTTGCCTGACTTCTTCAAATTTCTCTTTCGGCTTCTCTTCTCTCACTCTCCAGGCCTTCTCTTGGATCTTAAACGATGTCACACTTGGTCCCAGACCTTTGGTTTGTACTTGAGCCTTCCAACATGTATTTAGTGCTCGAAAACCTGTAAGGAAGCATTGATATCTACGCGTACAATATTAAATAGAACGATAATTTTCCATATGGCTAGATGCTAAAGTGGATGTATTGAGTCATATTAATCTGTAATTTAGTGCGCTCAACACAATAGGACTATCTCAATTGTCACTCTGAGTCAACCAAGCTTAGATCAGCCAGGAAAAAGCCTACAAGTCCTCCATATCGAGCAGAGGCCTTGCTGGATGGACCCTTTGATTACCTTCCTCTGTGATGACATCTTTCCCTCATATAGACAAGAAGCTCATCGTATGCATCATAGGGTCGTCAGGTTTTGGCTCGGCCTGATCGAGAATCTTTATAAGAGCTCTTTTTTTGGGCCGTATCTCTTGTGTGTCCATTCCAACATGACAGAGCAAGTCCCCCAAGAGTTACATTCTAATAGTTGTGGAAAACATTCAAGAGGTTGTTCTCTCGTCCACCGTGCCATATCGCAGGGCTATTGGTGGCTCATTATGAAAAAAGATGCAGAAGATGATCAAGAATTGTGACAAGTGTCAGTATTTTGCTCCTCTAGTGCGCAAGCTTGCAGAGAATTTCCAACTCTTCACTTCTCCATGGCCCTTTGCTCAGTGGGGCTTGAACATTGTTGGTAAGTTTCTACAGCTCCGGGAGGATTCAAGTTTTTTATTACGATAACAGACTACTTCACCAAATGAGTAGAACCCAAACCTCTCGTTACCATTGAAGATCACGATGTCAAGAGATTTTTCTAGCGCAACATCGTTTCTCAGTTTGACATTCCATACGCGTTTATTTCTAATAACGACACTCAGTTTATGGATGATCTCTTCACCAATTTTTGTGTCAAGCACAGAAGTAAGTTCTACAATGCTACTCCCTTCTACCGACAGAGTAATGGTCAGGTTGAAGCTTTCAATAAGACTATTATTGGCGACATAAAAAAAGAGACTCACGGCTGAAAAGGCCGATGGGCAAAATAACTTCATCACATCCTATGGGCCTATAGAACAACACCACGATGATCCACTGGGCAGACATATTTTTCATTAGCGTTTCACATGGAGGCGGGCATGCCTCTCGAAGTTGGCCTCCCAATCATAAGGACTGGGGAATTTCATGAAGACACAAATAATGAGGCACTTTGCTTAGACCTAGACTTAGCTAAGGAAAGAAGGACGTTAGCCCAAATCAAATTAGCTAATTACTAGCAAAAAATTTTGAGAAGTTACAACAAAATAGTCTGAGCTGGACATTTCAAGCTTGATAATTTGGTTCTAAGGAAGGTTGTCAGCAACAAGAAGACAAACAAGTTGGGCCAAACTGCGAATAGCCCTGCAGAGTCACTAAAATTGCTGGCGAGAGATCTTATAGATTGGAAGAGTTTGATGGCACGACCGTGCTGAGACCTTGGAACACACAGAATTTACAAAAGTATTACCATTAATGTCATTTTTATACAACTTTCAATTCGTCCATTTTCACTTAGGCTTTGTACATTGACTGCACAAGTTCATATGGATTGAAACTAAGTTTGATAAAAAATTGTCACTTACATCCTTTTTCTTACTTCTCCTCTACCAAAGCATAGTTCAGTAGTATTGTCGACCACCTCAAGCTTTGTCAGGACAAAGTCATGTTGGTGGTATTGCTAAACATATTAGCTTTTATTGATATGCATATGCGAACTGGTTCAGTGGAATCACTGAACCCTAATGGGTTCTATAAAAACACTTGGTATATCTTAGCATTCAGTTTGGCAGTAAAACGGGTTCAGCGGAATTTCCAAGCCCTCACGTGTTTTAGGCCTAGCCTTGAGGGTATTATTGTGCTTGAAGATGTTTAGATTTCTAATTTTCTATTTTCATAAGCTTTCATTCACGACTTTGCTTTGACCCAGTCGACATCAGAGCTGAATCTAGCTCAAAGTATGAGAAAATGATCATGTAAAGATTATGGCATACAAGCATGAATTCAAAACATGTGTTGAGTAAATGAAATGAATAGCCAGTATAGGGCGAACTGTACCAATGTGGAATCTATCCACATTAATTCATGCAGCAATCAAAAACAAAAGTTCAGAAATTCAAGAGTCTAGAACGAAGTTAAACAACCATGGACCTAGCCACCAAGATAAGCGAACAACAAAAATAACAAAGTTTCAAACAATAGATTCTTTACTCAGCCAACTATTGTCAGAGCTCCTTTACCCTTGGCCTTCACTTCGCCGTCACCTTTTGAGGGGTTACCAGCACTCTTTTCAGTTCCTGGATGGCCTTCTTTTGGGCCAGAGTCAGTTGAAGTTATGGGGGGTTCAATCATGACAGGCTGGGAACTTGCCTCTCCAACATCCTTTTCCTTCTGGCTGGGGCACTTGGGCAGGTTGTCATATAGAGGAGAGCCCACAGGAATCTTGGCTGCTTTTAGACCTCTAGCCACCCTTCTTGGTAGATTTCATCCATGAGTTGATTCATCGAGTTCATGTAAACCACTTCGGCCCTCTCAAAGCCTTCAGTAAAAGTAGCAGTCTTGATTGATTCCTCTTTCCTCCCTTTTTAGTTGCAAGTCTAGTTCCTTCACTCTTATCTCAGTGTCCCTCATCTTCCATTCATCTTCGGTGTGGACTTTGTCTCATTGGGAAATCTCTCTCTCTCTCTCTCTCTCTCTCTCTCTCTCTCTCATATATTGTTTTACCTTCAGCTCGTGCTCATTGGCCCTTTCAACAGAAACATGAACAATCTTTGCAATCTCGTGCATTTGGGAGTTTACACCCATAAAGTGTCGTAGGACCTCAACCAAATAGATCTGCAATGACATGTAACGAGTAAGACCATGCTGAATGATACAATATCTGGAAGATTTAAAGAGTAAAGAGTACCTCTATCTGTGTGTGTAGTTCTTGTTTGAAATTCTCCTCCACATTAGAGGGTTGGGCTCATTTTGTCCCCAGGAAGCATGACAAATTTGGCTACTCCAAGAGCAACATTCCTGTTGGTAATTGAATCATTTTTCCGCACTAGCCCTCGGCTACAGGATGATAGTGGGGGATTCCATACAAAAGTCGTCGTGACTGGTGGTGATATAGCAACATCCATAGATTCTTTGGGACAAAAGGAGTATATAAGGTATATTACTTGGGAGAATAAAGCACGCACAATTTTCTAACCCTAATTTAATATTTTCTTTCCTTTTTCTCTTTTAAATATTCACTTAAGCATTGGAGTGCTTACTAGCCGACCTTCGGTCAGTGGAATACTAACCTTGGGTGTGGTTGTAGATCTAGACACCGAGACTTTAGAGTAGCACAGACTTGTGAGCGAAATCGTTTGACGGGCTAAAGGGCTCCATAGACATGATGTAAAATTACATGTAAAATGTGATGCTTTAGTATCAAAACTCACAATTCTGAGTTGTTGGGGTTATATAAAAGAAATAATAATATGATGGCTTGTGTTTTTTCTCACTTTTTTTCTATTAGGAAAAATAGTTTATTCAACAAGGAGATTCTCAAAAGGGTAAGGGGAAAAGGAGGAGAAACCTAACCTTCCAAAGGGCTAGAACACCCACCGAGAAAAAAATAAAACAATACAAACGTACTTCTGATTTTCAGGTACTTTTATCGATCTCATTTTGATAGTTCTCTGTTATGCAGTGAGGCAAAAGCTGCGGGCAACGTTTTGGGATGTCGCCGAAAAACTTGGTAAGGATTCACTTTACATTGATATGTAGCTATCCATTCACATACCGCATGTGCAAATTAAACTAGGCGAGCAAGTCTTGGAACACAATTATGTACATAGATTCAAACACATATATGTCCGAAACTGATTGTTTCCACTTGCATTGCAACAAGACTGTGTTCCTATGCTTTTTTAAATCAAACAGCTATATACTGTTCATTCATTTTCAATTGCAGTGCCACCGATTAAGTCTATTCGGGAAAAAAAACTGATTCATCACCAAGCACTGAGGCTCGTTAAACACCTCTGCGAGGAGGTAGTGAAATCCGACTTCTCCAAAGCGGGAAAAATCTTCATATCACCGTTGAGGACGGCGACATGCGTGGGGATTCATGAGATTGTGGAGGAGATTCTGGAGTCCTTCCCTAGCGGGATTCACCTCAGGAGCGAGAAGGACCAGACCATATTCCACGTCGCGATCGTGTACCGTAAGGAGAATGTTTTCAACCTCATTTATCAGCTGGAAGAAGACCGGCACGCGTTGTTGTCGGTGCCCGATGCGTCCACAAACAACGCGTTGCACTCTGCTGGGAACCTGGTGCCTCAACAGCAACTCTCGCTCCGAGCAAGTGCTCCTGGTGCGGCTCTACAGATGCAACGCGAGTTACAATGGTTTAAGGTAAACACTACCATCATTTCAACAAAATGTCTACACATATGATTACATGCACTTTTTCAGAAAATGTGTTTGAAAGTCATCTGTGGGCTCAATATATATCAAAAGAATTCGATTACATCTAATTTTTGTATATTATTAATTCGTCATGAAAAATTAAAAAAAATTAACTAAACCCGAAAATTCTTCAAAAATGATCCATTTTTTGGATTATTTCTGTCTTTTATGAAATTTTTAGCTTTTCAACATAACTTTATACTTTTTTAAAATCTCTCATCGAGACGAATCAATAATCTACAAAATAAATTAACGCAAAATAGAAAATTGCAAAAAAAAAACATTAAATAAGGACAAAAGATTCTTGATTTGTCTACTAAGGACAAAAAAATTTAAATAAGGACAAAATTTAAATAAGTTCACTTGGATTATTTTTGTCCTTATTTAAAAGTTTTTTTTGCAATTGTCTATTTTTTCTTAATTTATTTTATAAATTATTAATTCGTCTCGATGAGAGATTTTAGAAAAGTATAAAGTTATATGTTAGAAAACTAAAGAAAAATTAGAAAAGACAAAAATAATCTAAAAAATCAATCATTTTTGGATTATTATTGTCTTTAGTGAATTTTTTTATTTTTAGGCATAATTTTTTATTTTTTAAATTTTTTTTGTCAAGACGAATCAATAATCTATAAAAAAAAATTAGACATAAAATCAATAAATGCAAAAAAAAAAATTAAATAAAGATAAGAGGGTTTTAATACTAAGGGATGTATGAAGTATTTTAGGAGATGAGAGGATTCTTTAAGGATTTATTCAACTTTTCTAGACATTAGAAGGGTGTTATTGAAATTTCAAATCACAAGTTGACAAATTCTAAGGGAAGTTAGCTTGAGAGGAGAAATAGTCTAATATCTTGTAAAGTATGGAAGGTCTTTGTATTTTCTAAAATCACAAGAAAAATTCCTGTAATTGTCAGAAACCGTTAGTACAATTTACCCTTTATTCAAATTCTATTTTTTGTTAGGATAAAAATAAGTTGTGAGAGAAGTCTTTTTTACTTTTTCTATTTTTTTTTTTTTTTAGAGTTTCTTTAGATTCAGTTCCTAAGTACATTTTACATAGATGATGCCATGATGGTTTCTCATTACAATGCTCCCTCCCTCCACTACAACGCAGGAAGTAGAAAAATCTGTACTGCCTCAAGACAAGGAAAGCATCAATGCAGAGGGAAAAACCCCTGCACATGTGTTCACTGAGACACACAAGGAGCTGGTCAAGGAAGGAGAACAGTGGATGAAAGACACCGCCAATTCGTGCACGATCGTGGCGGCGCTCATTGTCACCATAGTGTTTGCAGCTGCCATTACGGTGCCCGGCGGTACCAACGGTGACGAAGGCCTTCCAATCTTCTTAAAAAACCAAGCCTTCATTCTATTCGGCGTATCTGATGCTCTGGCTTTGTTCTCCTCCACTGCGTCTCTGTTGATGTTCTTATCCATCCTAACCTCGCGGTACGGGGAACAAGATTTTCTCTATTCCTTGCCAAGGAGATTGATTATTGGGTTGGTAACACTGTTCCTCTCAATAATATCCATGATGATAGCATTTGGTGCCACACTCTATATCGTGTTTGGGGATAAAAAAGCATGGGTTATTATTCCTGTGGCTGTGTCATCCTGTGTGCCCATCACCCTGTTTGTTTTGCTGCAATTTCCCTTACTCCTTGATATGATCCAATCCACTTACTACCCCGGCATATTCAAGAAGCAAAGTGATCGTATCCTGTACTAAAGACATGAAGACAATATGAGGTGAAACTTTTTAATTTGGGGATTTTCCTTTAATCTGTTGACAAGTATTATTTTACAACATTATTCGAATAGTCGATCTTCAGCTTCAAGTGATAATACCACAAGACAATACAAGGTGAAACTTTTTAATTTTGGGATTTTCCTTTAGTCTATTGACATGTATTAATGATTTGGAAATAGCATTTTCTTTTCTGCGATACTATGTGTTTTCTTTGGACTAGATTGTTTAGTTCAATATTCGCTGGTAAATATGTGGCCGATTTGGATAAATGCTTTCAAAGTTTGTTTATATCGTTCCTAAGCTTTAAGAGCATCTGATTTTTCATTCCTATTAAGATGATTGCAATCAAGTTTAATACATAAAACATTTGATTTCAAAACAGATGGTTCTATCAAAATGAAGGGTCAAATTGATTTTTTACTAAGTAGGTTCTGGAAGAAAAATCTTATATCTTTTTGACAATATGAGAAATATAGAAAAACAAAGAAAAAATAAGTAAGGGAAAAATAAAACTCTCAAATAAAAGTCCAAAGTAATGAACTCGTAGTACAATTAATCCATCTAATAGTAAACTAGAGTTAGAAATTTTTTTTACACATCAGTTTCGAAAATAGCCTTGCATACATACTGTATGTCCCCGTTTAGGATGCCAATAGCTGTTGCTAAAAGAATAGAAATGTTACAGAGAAGGTTCCTGTGGGGAGGGTCTAAAAACAGGAGAATATTGCACTTAATTAGATGGGACAAGGTTACCAGGGGTAACGAGGAGGGTGGCCTGTGAGTTAAGAAGCTGCTGGCTCAAAATTTAGCCCTATCGGCTAAGTGGTGGTGGAGGTTTAACTCAGAAAAACATCAACTTTGGGTTAAAGCCATTCAAGCCAAGTACAAACTAGTTGGGTCTGAATGGTTTCCAATAGCACCCAATTACAATAAAACCTCCCAGATATGGAGAGAGATATGTAGCATTGGGATGGAGGGATTAGAGTTTGGTTCTTTCCTGAGGAATTGGTTACAAGCCAAAGTTAATGCAGGACACGGCAGGAGATTCTGGGAGCATCACTGGATAGGAGAATCATCTCTTATACTTTCATACCCTAGGGTGCTCATTTTATTGATCCAAAAGAAGTTCTCGGTCATGCAAAAGACTAAAGGGGGAAGGTGAAAGTTCGAATTTAGAAGACCTCTTTTCCAAAGGGAGGAGGATCTTCTATAGGCTCTAATGGAAGGGATTCAGGGATTTTTTCCAAGTGGAGATAAGGACGATGTGTTGTTATGAAAATATGACACTTCAAAGGGATTCTCAACCAGATCAACATAGAATAACTGGCAGAGGGAACTGGAGTTGGACATTGATTTGGAGATGGGGAAAGTATGGAATAGTTCAGTGCCTCCTAAGGTGGTGATTTTTCTTTGGCAAGCTACGCTAGAAGGAATAGCTACAAATGATAAATTAGTTCTAAGGGATATAATTTCACTGGAACAAGCCTCATGGCCTTTTTTCTTTGTAGTTCTAGAAAGCCCCAATCACTTACTCCTGCACTGCAAAATATCATGGAAGTTTTGGTCTGCCATGTTGGAATCGTGGGACGTTTTGTGGGTGTGTCCAAGCACTATTGGACAACTTTTCCTCACTTGGAGATCAAACAAATTCAAGAATTTGGAAGCCAAATGGTAGAAGGGATGTTCTATATAATCATATGATCTATATGGAAGATGAGAAACAATCTGGCGTTTAATAATCATACCCCAATCCTTTCGGTGGAAGTTGAACGGGCTAAAACTAGGATGGGATTTTGGATTCTAAGCAATCACAACATACACCAATATACCATTGAAGATTTTAAGCGAAGTTTTCAGGCTATAAGATGATTAAAAACATGAGGGGAGCAAGAGCTATATTTAGAGGAGTTGTACAGATTTCTGGCCGTGATCTACAAGAGGGATAGAGCTAGTACATGTTTCAGGCACCTTTCTAGGTTAGCTTTCACCGTCAGATATGCTCTGCTACAGGGGGGTTTAATCTAGCCAGCGGCGGGCTGCATCGCCGGATTTTCAGGGATCGTGTCATCCTCAAGGAAATCCAGTAAGGAAGCGCATGAGATTTGGGTGTTCAACGGTCCAGCTCTATGGTGGAAGGAGTAGTTTTAGTTTGGGTCGGGTCCGATTGTCAAGTTGGGAGTTAGGGGCATTGATCAGTGCACAGTTGTGGGCTTAATTTGTTGGGCCTTCATAATGCTGTTTACTAGCCCAGGTTTTCCTTGTGTTGTTTGATGGGAGAGATATAAGTTTTGGGTTTTAGAATTTAGGATAGTGAGAGAGGAGAGAGAAAAAAAAGAAGTAGAGAGAGTGAATAAAGAGGTTGGAGATATGTTTAGGGTTTAGGGTATTAGATTTTGGATAGAGAGAGAAAGCTAGGGAAAAAATATACCACTAGTGTCTTGGATGTCCATATCATGTATGAATGACACGTACAATCTAATAAAATATTCACGTAAAGAAAACATAATCAACACATAAAAATAAAATATTAATGTATAATCGTACATAAAAATAAATGACTTAAATCGGTAGCTACTGGAGAGAGGGAGTAAAAGTAAGCAGATTCCCCTGCTCCTATTCCCCCTCTACTCCGTGTGTACAAAACAAAGCCAGAGTTTTCGGCCCGAAACCAAAATCCATAACTTCATAATACAACAACACGCAGTCTCTCTCTCTCTCTCTCTCTCTCTCTCTCTCACAGAGCCTGAATGCGACTATTTCCTCTTCCCACATAGTTGAACAACCTCCTCCACCACCTCATCTAGCTCTTCCACTTCTTCCATGCTGATCTTCTCACTCAATTCCTTTGCCTTTTCTCTAAGTTCCATTCCATTTTTCTCCACTACTATCCTTCTTATAACTCTTGTTATCTCCTCTCTATCACGCCTACCACTTGTATCTCTCTTCACCTCCACACCTGCCCCAACCTCCACAACTAGCCTAGCATTCAATGGCTGATCAAGATGCATAGGCCTGGCTATTATCGGAACACCAAGCTTTATGCTTTCTTGTACAGAACCCCATCCGCAATGACTCACAAACCCACCGGTGCTCGAATGCATGAGAATTTTTGCCTTTGGGGCCCACCACTCCACGACCATTCCCAAATCTCCAACCCTATCTGGAAAACCCTCGGGCAGCGCCTCTTCAACCCTAGTTTTATCTCCCACCGGAAACCTAACGACCCATATGAAATTAACCCCACTAAGCTCTAGCCCATGAGCTACCTCCTCTCTTTCTTCATTGGATAGAAAATACTCACTTCGAAAAGAAACAAATACAACCGAAGATTCATCCTTCTTACTTAGAAATTACATGACTTTGGCATCTCCATCGTCATTCACTATTTCCTGAACCATTGGACCGACCAACTGAATCTTTTTCTTGGCAAACCTAGACAAATAATCGATGTACTTTCCCTCTATCTCTTTAGAAGTTTTGATCTAAACGACATTGCAAGATAGCTTGACAGATTCGTGAAAAAGTTCCATTTCTTTCACCCGTTTGTTGAAAAATCAGGCAACTTTTGGAAAGTCGATTTTTCAAACTCGTAAAGATGAATAGACTCATGATATGGGTATTCAATATCAAATTTTCCCGTGAGATGAAGCGCGAAATATGTGAATGCAGACCCAAAAGTAGCGAAAAGGACAACCGGAATATTGAGTGGAGAAGCAGCACCTGGCACCCACGGCTGGTTGTAGTCATAGATTATTAAGTCTGGATTGAGGATATTGAGGATGAGAGAGAAAAAGGGTTTTGATTCTTCGAAGGCGATTTTGAGAACAGGCATTATATGCGGCGGTAGTCCGTCGGTGGTGTGGTGGGTGGGAGGGAGCTCTGGTAAGGGGGGAAGGTGGAGCTCCACCAGCTTTATAGAGTGTGAGTATTTCTTTGGCAGCCTATTCTCAACGGATATAAGATTGATATGTGTAGAGAAAAAATATATGACAAAATTATTTTCTGCAAGTCTTTTAGCTGGCTCTAGGAAGGGAGAGATGTGACCATGGGCTAGCCATGGTAGCATCAAGACACTCATACTTTCCTGTCTGCTTTCCGTGACCCCTCTCTCTCTCTCTCTCTCTCTCTCTCTCTAATAGAACACAAGTGATGTCCCATATCCATACGTATACAAAAAGAAAAACAATTTATAGAGATGATGGTTAATATATACGATAATAGGCGGTGCCGCATGAATAAATAAATACAACAATGATGAGTAACTGCACAGATCATAGTGCATAAATAAATATCGTATCCTAGTTTTTCTTGTAAGAAGTATAATTTATAGTTTTCTTGGCAGGTTCTCATTGGATTCGTCATAAATAAATATAATTTCCTAGTTTTCCTCGTACCTTCTTGTTTGAATAGCGAATGAAGCCTAATCTTCTCCAGAACTTTCTTTCTGACTCTACAAAAACTGACGTAATTGTGTGGATCAAGATGAGAGAGAGAGAGAGAAGATTATAAGTAGCAGTTGCGTGTTCAAAATGAGCAGGCCATTACAGTGCTAATATTTGGTATATATATAAAATTGTCTGATATGACCATGGATGACGGACAATCTACTACACGTTTCACCCTCTTTTAGATTGCTTTCAATTTGGCCTAAAGTGCTTATTATTTTTTGTTATAATTTAATTATTTTTATATTTATTAGTTTCACCTCTAATTTTTATAAATTATTAGTTCGTCTTGACAAGAAAATTAAAAATATAAAATTATGTACGAAAAACAAAAAAAAATTATTGAAGACGAACAAATAATCCAAAATGGACCCTATTTTGAATTATTTTGTCTTTTCAAATTTAGTTCATATTTTTTTTATTTTTTGAAATCTCTCATCGAGAGGAATCAATAATATATAAATAAATAAATAAATCGACGCAAAACAAAATATTGCAAAAACATTTTCAAATAAGGACCAAAAAATCAAGTTGTGCCTAACAAATTAATATTCCAGTTTACTTCGAGTTGCCCTCCTGGGTAAAGGAAATTGGTAACAAAAATTTGGCCGCAGAGATCGCAAATGTTTCTCAATGGTAGGATTGAAGACCAACTTTACTGGAATTTTTTTTTTTTTTTCCAATTTGGCCGCAGAGATCGCAAATGTTTCTCACTGTTTTGTACAAACTAATTTCTGATAGAATCTGCAATATAGGCATGGGCCAAGCACAGAGGTTTAATTGGCTCACAAACTAATTTCTCGCAGAAATTTAATCCTATAAGATTCCATTAGGCCTTAATCCCACCTTGAAAACCTTTGCCAAAAGTTTATTTCTTAAACTTATCCTTATTGTTCTCTTACCCAAAACCTCAAATACATTCTCTGAATAGCCTAGAAAGATTTTCTTACCATCATCTTGTCCAAAATTAAGTTTCGAAGCAATGATCAAGAAAGGATCGTGCGTCTGAGGTAGTACTGAAAGCTTACCAAGACGTACTCGCACTTTAAAAGGGGGTGATCTGAGCGTTGGTGAAGAATTGTCTTCATCGTTTTCGCCATTTTTGTAATGTTTCTTCCCTTTTGTTTTCTTTTCAAATTTAGCCTCAATGCATTAATATATATAATTATCCCCTTTATTTATAAGTTTCTCTATTTCTCCCCTACTTGAATAAAAAATAGTGTTAAAAACTCTTTTAAAATCTCATGAATGATGAGTGAAGACTAGCCTAGCCCTCATGGTTAGGCGGAATGGGTTGCTTAACACCTTTTTATCTCGTAACTTAGCTCTTGTACCGAGAAAATGTCCGGTCACAATAGATTAGTAGTCTCAAAAGTTTGTATGTTTGAATTGGTTGCTTAGTTAACCTTAAAATCAAGTGACCACTCCAACGAACGATAATGCCTTAGCATCCGAAGGTTTCTCGTGAAGATCAAACTGCCCACAAATAGTTAGAATCATTCGCGGAGATAGTGTGTAGCAAGTGAGGGCATTTCATCATACTAAGTGCAAAACTATCCATATAATAGATACAGACCCGATTAGTAAGTTGTCCGAGTGGTATTTTACTCGAAACCAGTGAAAGCACCGGTGGAAGCATAAATGCATCAGATGTTAGATCGATATAGAGGAACCAGTGAACACACCGGTACAAGGGTGGGCTGATACGATATGAGCCAGATAACATGGGTTAAAATATAATAATGGAGCTAAGAAGAAAGTTTATAATAATCTTTTAATTAATTGCTTGCTATACTATTGAATCAATCAAGATTTTCTCATCTAATATATTTTCATTTGATTTTTATGTGACATAATGAGATTAATAAATCAAGTTGAGCAAATATCAATGTTCACCTGAACAAAGCAAAAAGAAAAATATACGACTAGTGTCTGACCGTCCATTTCTCTTATAATACATACGATCCGATCAAGTATTCGCCTTGGATTTTGTTTCGTTTGATTCAATTGCTATCCCCATGACTATGTGCTTCTTCTTGAGCTTGGTGTTCCAATAGTTTTCTGTGTCCTCGTCTGTTCTTCCGGGTAGATGAGC